>BQNB010010274.1:4435-84371 GCA_026074375.1 Tanacetum coccineum
GGAAAATAGAAGCTCTAGTAAACCTCAGGGGGCATTTTTTCCAAAACCCAAAAGTTTTAAAACAAAAACACCCCTTTCTCGTCTGGTATATACACACGAACACACTAAACCCTTGAACCTCCATTGTTGAATTTCAAACCTTCAAGAACTCACTCTATCTTTGTTATAATCAAAAGGCACACTTGTTCTAATGTTAAAACCTCCATTCATCATACCTAATGTTGGAATTTCACTCGAAAAACCCTAAAAATTGATCTAAATTTTGTCACCTTAAAAAGTGAATGAAATCTCAAATTGATTGGGGGGTTTTGGTCCTATAGGGGTCTAGATGTTGTACCTAAAACAGTTTTTAATAGGGATAACGTATTCATACGTTATGGTTGATTCTTATTGTCGAACTCGTAGAAAAGGGTAAAGAACTTGTAAAAGTTCATAGGTTTTAGGTTTAGAACTTTTATAATGATTATTTGTGTGTATTTGAGTGTTCTTAAACATGCTTATATGTTAAAATCTTAAATATTTTGGGTTTTCGTGTTCTTATGGGTCGGACAAGACATAAGTCAAGATTTTGGTGGTTAATTCGTAAGTTAAATGTGGTAATAAGTTTCCTAGATGCTATGTGTTCATGTTAAGTTGGATAGTGTTGCTTGAAAAAGGTGTAAAATGTTGGTGTATATGTTACACATGTGAACTATACATATTAATGCAGGCGGACTATACACTAAGTGTTAACACAGGCGAACTATACATGTTAACGTAGGCGAATTATACACAAATAATAACACATGCGATTTATACATGTATTCAAAGGTGAACTATACACTAGTGATAATGCAGGAGAATTATACACATATAAACAGGCGAACTATACACTGGGCTTAATACAAGCGAATTATACATAGTAGTATAGGCGAACTGTACACTAGGGTCAACACAGGCGAACTATACACTTAATTCAGGAGAACTATACATGATTTTTTCTAGATGAATCAATCTCATAATCTTGGTAATCAAATCTTGTAATCTAATCTAAGTTTAATTAAGCCTTAACTTATCACTTAGTGATTAATTTAGGTCTAGTTTCTCCTTAGAAATCTTTAGTGATTGCCTTGGGTTTTTTTTAAAATTGCCTATAGTTAGTGTGTTGTTTGATTATGTGATTCTCCTGGTCTCATGTGTGTTAGTATTTTGCCTAGTATCTGTGTGCATTATTCCTAGTGTAAATCAGTCTTGCATCTATAATCATTAGTCATAATCTAGATTGTCTTTCAGTGATATATATATATATATATATATATATGTATATATATGTGTGTGTGTGTGTGTGTGTGTGTGTGTGTGTGTGTATATTTGCTTGTATATGAACTGTACGTGACAAATCTTAGCAGAATCATGTCTTCCATTACTGCTCAACAAACCAAACTTGATCTAGAACTTGTTTCCAAGGAGAAAAGACTTGTGATTGGGAAATGCAACGGAAGACTCAATCCTGGAAAGATACAAAGAGAACCCACATTTTAAGTCATTCTGGATGCTCTTGCTCTCACTCCATGCTACTTTGCATTTCTCATCACTGTAGATGTTCCAGAAGTCTACATGCATCAATTTTGGGATTCAGTTTACAAGCATGACACATTCTACAGATTCAAAATGGACAAAAGGAAGAGATTCAAACTCAATCTAGAATCTTCAGAGATATCTTCAAGATCTGCCCTAGAGTACAGGGTCAAGACTTTGATGCACTTCCTACTGATGAATAAATTATGTCTTTCTTAAGAGATCATGGTCATACTGGGGAAATCAATTCACTCAATAATGTTATTGTTGATCAAATGCATCAACCTTGAAGAACTTTTGCAGCACTCATTAACAGAAGTTTATCTGGAAAGATAACTGGTCTTGATAAGCTTCGTCTCTCCAGAGCACAAATCCTTTAGGGTATGTACCATCAGAAGAATGTAGACTGTGTTGAACTACTTTGGGAAGATTTCATTTACCATATTGACAACAAGCCTATAAAAAGCAAGAGAATATGTACTACCCTTGATTCACCAAAGTTATTATTCTCCACTTCCTTACTCAAGACAAGACAATCTCTTGGAGAAACAAGATCGGGATGCACACCTCCAAGGATGATTATCTGATAAACACTTTGAGATTCGTCTCTACAAAGGAAGAATCACAAATTTATGAAGCTCAACCTCCTAAGTCTATGACAAATCATGAGATGCGGGAAACCAAAGTTTACAAGACTTATCTTGGCTATACTACAGGAGCTACACCTCCTAAGAAGGTGTGAAAGTTCAAGAAGAATGCATCTCCTCAACTCTCTACTATTCCAGTTTCATCTGAAGAACCTACGAAGAAGTCAAAGAGAGTTAAGAGATCCGCAAAGAAGTCTACAAAGGCTCCAGCAGGAGGTGTTGTCATTAAAGAAACTCTTGAGATGCCATTGTCTAAGAAGAAAGAAAAGGTGGATGTTGCTAGAGGTAAAGGAATTAAGCTGTTATCTGATGTGGCATTAACTGAAGAAGCTCAGTATGAATAAGTTCGAAAGAAGAGTATGAGAGATTTTCACAAGACTCATCTAAGTGGCTCTGGTACTGTCACCAAAACTGCTCCAAGTGCTGCAAAGATCAAACCTTCTGTTACAAGTGAAGGAACTGGTGTTAAACCAGGGGTTCCCGATGTGACTGAAGAAGAATCATCTGAAAGTGAAGCTGAATCTTAGGGAAATGATGAAGATGATAGCAATAACGAACAAGACTCAAGTGGTGAAGACAGTGATCAAGAGAATGACAGTGATGATGACAAAACTCAATCAGACAATGAAAACAAGTCAGATTCCCATCATGAAACTGATGAGAGTGAATCGGGTTCAGAGTCTGATCATGAAAAAAATAAAGAAGATGAAGATGATGAAGAAGAAGTGAAGGATGAGTTTGTAAAAACTTCGTCAAATGATTCTAATGATGAAGATGAAGCAAAGATTACTGATAAGCTGAAGGTGATGAAGATGAAGAGATGGATTATACTACTAGTCATCTCTACGATGATGTAGACATAAGGCTGAATGAACCAGTTGATACTGATAAAGGGTTTGTTCAAGAGGAGGGTACCGATGCTGCAATGACTAACGTTCAACAAGGGAATGGAAATCTGGAGATCTTACAAGTCATAGAAGATGCTCATGTGACACTTTCTACTGTTCCACAGAAGACTGAAGTCCCAGTTACCAGCTCTTCTCATTCATCTAACTTGGCGGCTAAATTCTTAAACTTTTCAGATATTCCCCATACAAATAATGAAATTGTTTCTGCAATGGATGTTCACGCCCATCATGAAGTACTAAGTCAGTAAACACCCACACTCCTTACAGTACCTATCTCGGTTATCTCTGATTCTTCACCAGTATTTTCCACCGTCATCCTACAATCATTACCATCCTTCACTCCTCCACCACAACAATCAACATCCACACCACCACCAACAACTAAAACTACAAATCCTCCATCTACACTTCCTGATTTCGCATATATCTTCCAATTCAACAACAGAGTCACATCATTGGAAAAAAGAAGTTGCTGAGCTAAAAAAGGATCATCTCCACACTCAAGTGACAGCGTTAGTTGATGATCATCTAGATGCAAGGCTGGGAGCAACCATAGAATAATTCATGAACTTCCTTTTGGCATCACTCACTGCAAGGATCATAGAGCAAGTTCAGAATCAACTACCTCAGATTCTGCCAGAGGAAGTGTCTAACTTTTCCCCCCTCCCCCGGTGATCTAAAAGATGGTTAAAAAGTCACTTAAAGACATTGTTCTAGCCAAAGAGTCTTCTCAACCACAATCTTCATATGAGGCTGCTGCAACGCTTACAGAATTTGAGTTGAAGAAGATTTTGATCGACAAAATAGATACAAGTGAATCATATCTGGCAGCTCTTAAACACAGAGAATGCTATGAAGGATTGAAAAAAATCATATGATCTCGACAAGACTATCTTCTCTACTTATGGTAAAGTGTATTCGTAGAAGAGAAGCCGAAAAGACAAAGATGAAGACCCTTTCGCTGGATCAGACCGAGGGTTGAAGAAGAGGAAGACTAGCAAGGATGTAGAACCAGCAAAAGGTCCTAAAGCTATAGAATCACAGTCTGGCTCATCCAAAGGCGATAAGTCTCAATCAAAATCTTCTAGAAAGTCTGTTCAGTCAGAGGAACCACTATAGAAGGAAAGAAAATGGATTGCAATTTTCTCTAGTCAATTGATCAAGGACCATTGAGATTGAAACGCACGAAGGAATACACTTGGAACTACCCCTGAGGGAGGTGTCCTACTTGGACCAGAAAGGCCTCGTACCTATGAGGATCTAAGTGACACGGAAAAGAAGCGATACGATGCAGATGTTCGTGCAATCAATATTGTGCTTCAAGGATTACCCAAGGATATATACAAGCTCATTAATCACAACATTGAAGCAAAAGCAATTTGGGACAACGTCAAAATGCTTCTTGCAGGTTCTGAGCTTACCAAAGAAGACCGATAATCACAGTTATACGATGAATTTAAGCGGTTCAAGATGCTTCCAGGTGAAAACATCAATGAGTACTATGTTCGATTTCACAAGCTGGTCAACGACAGAAGGAATATTAGAATGATAATGCCTAATATTCAGCTGAACTCTAAGTTGTGGAACAACATGTCAACATGAAATAGAGGATAGGTTTGTGACAACCGTTAAACTCACAAAGGTCTAAAAGAGTACAAATCACGAACAAACTGTATAATATACAAAACAACATGAGAAGCATGCTGCACAAGATCGACTGATTATTAAAAGAATCACTCCGGCTACCAATGATCAACTTGCATTTGTTTCAACTGTCCAACCTCATGCCGAATCATCACATGTCCAATCTCATCAATATCCTTCTTCATCAATAAATCATCAATCACTAAAATATCCATAATTCCCTGAAACATCACAAATTGATTCCGGATACACCCAAACTGATGAAATACTTGACAACCTAACCAAGCAAATGGCACTTCTTGCCCAATCATTCAGAGCTACACCTCCTCAGACGAACAATCAACTTCAAACCCCTTCTAACACCCGAAATCAAGCAACCATTCAAGATGGTCGGTTTTCATTCAGATGATCAAGGCGACAGAATCAAATCAGAAATCAAAGATCTTGCTCGGGAATGGTGCAGTAGCACGCAGGCAATGGGGGCACATAGAATAGAGCTGAGAATGAAAATGCAGGTCAAGGAAAACCAGTCAAGTGTTATAATTGTAATGGGATTAGACATATTGCACAGAACTATACTCAGCCGAAGCGTCTATAAAACTCTGATTACTTCAAGGACAAGATGCTGCTGATGCAAGCCCAAGAGAATGGTGCAGTTCTGGATGAAGAAGAACTACTCTTTCTGGCTGGTGAACAGGATAACACATTTGATGCAAATGTGGATAATCAACCAGTCCAAGACTTAGCTCTGAATGAGGACAACATCTTCCAGGCAGATGAATGTGACGCTTTTGATTCAGATCTTGATGATGAACCGACTGCTCAGTCTATATTCATAGCCAATTTGTCCTCAGCCGGGTTAGCAAATCCACAAGCTGGTCTATCTAATGCATCAATCTTATCCAAGGTACATATTCTGGAAAATGCTATTGATAATAGTGTTACTAATCTGGACGAACATGAGATTCATAATGAAGTACAACAGCCAAATGTTATTGACTCAAATAGTGTCGATGTGGGTAACAGTAATGTTATTCCATATGAACAATATTTGTCGGTCGATAATATTTCTGTTGTACCAAGTTGTGCATCTTCCGCTCTAAAAAATTGTTATGTAAGTCGTCTGATAATGTATTATTTCGTTATCCTCATGACCCAATAGCCCCTGAACTTAAATCTACAAGGAACAAGAGCAATTTATTAGCAACGTGATAAGGTTTGTAATAGACTGAACATGACACGAATGGATGATCAAATGCGTATGCTTATTCAAAATAATAATAAAATGGACGAAAATCTTAAAAAGGAACTTCATTCTGTCAAGTTGCAACTTAATTCAACTAAGGAAAACAACAAGATATTTGAAGAAACTGTAACGACTTTGAAACAAGAGTTTAAACAGAAAGAGTCCAAATTCCTGACCGATTTTTCCAATCTAACACCTAACGATTAACTATGGAGAATTAGATCTTCACACACAATATCAATCCATACAAACTTAAACTAGCCCATATGAAAGTTAAATCCTGCTTAGGTGTATGACCAAAGGACTAAAACTATGCTAGGTGCCCAAAACCCTTTTCACCTCAGACATGCCAAAAAGGCCCAACCGGCACTGTATCATGGTGAATAACTTCTTAAGACTCATCATGTGCCTGTAAATGTTCCATCGTCTGATGAAGAACTAGAGAATAGGCAGAGACCTACGAGAAATAAACTGCATGTGAAAAATGAATGAACTCTGCCTGTGGAAAAGAGGGTTAACATTACACCCCCTAATCACTCAAAAGAAAATTTTATGGCAACATTCACCGCTCAGACTCAACTGACACTTGAGCAAGTATTTTGGTCAATAGATCTAGAAAAATGAAGGCCAAAGAGATAAAGGCCAATGCCCAACCCCTGCCTGTCCTGGCCACCCCTGCAACTTGAGTATCCTCCCCAATACACAGTCCATCGGTTCCACTCGAACGCTATCCATACTATAATTCAAGTAAATATTGGTCTGCATGTAATTACTTGTTAGGACCAACATAAATGGACCACGAACAAAGAAGCTTCGTCACTTCGTAGATACTAGACTAAAGTCCTAGCTCGAAATACAATTATAATTAATGTTAATTAGTATACCGGTCCAAGTTGTAAAAAGCCAAAAGAAAGCCCTCAAAGCAAAATCCTAGTTAGTATAAATACATCTATTTTAAGAGTCAAAATTAGGTTAGCAACTCATATTATTATTTTTTCAATCTTATGTTTGTAGCACTCCTGTTTCTTTTAATCAAAGTTATTTAATGTTTAAAAATCTTTAATGCCATTAAAATCTTGTGATTTCATCCATGGAATGATCTAGGGATCCTACAATTGGTATCAAGAGCCTACAAGATTGATGTATTGATTTGGTTTGTTATTTTTTTTTCTATTATTTTCGAAAAAAAAGAGGTTTTTGTTTTGATTATTTGTTTTGATTTTTATGATTCTTGATTCAAAGATGGTTTATGTTTAATCTAGATATGATCCAAACCACTTGTTGGAAAACAACGTTCATCTTATTTTCTTTTGTTCATTTTTTGTTTCGAAAAGTATTAAAAAAAAGAGAGGGGGTCTTTGGTTTCGTGTATTGTGCCCACCGAACAAGAAGACCGAACTAGCAAAACCTTTAAGGATCGAACGAGTGGAAATCTAGTGAGGATCGAACAAGCCAATCGAACTAGTCGATCGAACAAGCCAATCGAACTAGACGATCGAACAAGCCAATCGAACTAGACGATCGAACAAGCCAATCGAACTAGACGATCGAACAAGCCAATCGAACTAGACGATCGAACAAGCCAATCGAACTAGTCGATCGAACAAGCCATTCGAACAAGCGGTTCGAACCAGGCAACCGAACAAGAACCTTAGTAAACCGAACTAGTGAACATTCAAGTATTTTGGAACCGAACTAGTTATCAATGTGTAAACCAAACAAAAAAAAATCAAACACCAACAAAACATACACACAAATCAAACAAATCATCATCACTTACGATCAGATCATCACTATTCAAACTTATTCAATGCAACCAATGAAGAACAATGCCGCAGGTACCAGATACTCGTCCCCTATGATTAGGTTTGAAAGTACTACAGATTCTTGGAAGATTCGTATACAAAGGTACATTCGGAGGCAAACCCAATGGCATGCTGATATGGAAATAAATCTAGAATGGCCCTACACCTCACCTATGAATCACTGATCCCTACCACCTACCTTGATTCTGATGCCTTGCCTGCACCCGAGGAAGAAACTTGAAACTGAATCAGTGAAGAGGAAAACAAACTTGAGATGGCTGATACTCAAGCTGAAATCATTCTTAGTCAAGGTCTTCCCAGACACATCTTCAACAACCTCAATCAAACAAGCACTGCAAAGGAGATTTGGGATAATGTGGAGATGCTCATGCAAGGATCAGGTAGGACTGTTCAACAAAGGAAGGAAGATCTGTTTGATGAGTATTAACGACTTTCCGTGCTATTGAAACGAATCAATTCTCATGACTACTTTGTGCGTTTCCACAAGCTTGTGAATGACATGAAGATTACTCAGCTCAATATTCCAACTCATCAAATGAACACCAAGTTTGTCAACAACCTTCCGGCTTATTGGGGTAAGTATGTGACTAATGTCAAACAGAACATGGATATCTCAACCACACCTTATGTTCAGATCTAATACATCATCTCAAAAGAAGCCTATGAGCCTCATGCCAAAAAGACTCTCAAGAAACAGGAGCAGTCTACAAGTATTGTTGATCCACTGGCCTATGTTGCTCACACCACAACTGCACCTGTTCTTCCATCACCCTCAACTTCAAGTCCTCAACCCACTGCTCAGTCTCCGAATGACGCATTGATGGCCACTATGACTCAGATTGCTAATCTCTTAAGTGGTTTCCAAAAGCAGTTTCCACCCACCAACAACCAGCTCCGGACTTCCTCCAACTCAAGGAACATCATGCTACGGTCATGATGGTCATCATTGTTAACTGAACCATTCAGAGGAAGGCTCAGGTAATGTTGGTAGTACAGGTATGCTCCGCAGCAAGAATGTGATATGTTACAACTGCAAGGAAAGGACATGTAAGCTAGTCAGTGTAAAGAACCCAAGAGAAAGATGGACTCTCAGTACTTCAAAGATAAAGCATTACTGATGGAAGCTAAAGAGAAAGGAGATGTGTTAGATGCTGAAGCTGAAGCATTCCTAGCTGATGTGGAATGCACCGCACCTTATGATCAACCTCAGACATTGACTACAACAAACAAATAGATTCAAGCAATCATGAGGATGCATATAACACAGACGTGGAAAAGCCCCAATGCTGGCTGTCGCTTTCATGGCCAAACTTTCAACCACTATTGCAACAACAATCCAGTCAATGAGTACACTCCAATGACAATCCACATCTTGATAATGTGGATTATCAGTTGAGTCAGGATATGCACCAGGAAGAATCATATAGACACCGATGCTGAGACTGAGATTGGGGGAATGAGCAATACATACCGTAAACATCAGTTTAATCTTCTAGACAACCAGAAGCCCAAGAATTTCCAACTAGAGGTAATCTGCTGACACATCTGATAAAGTATTTATGATTGCCATCTTAGACTGACTTGCAAACCCAAGCTAGACGGACATGCTAAGCTTAAACCAAGAAAAATGTTTGGAAATAGAGACCCTTAAAAAATGATGCTTCTCAATGCAAGCAAGAAATATGTCCGTCTAGATACCCACAAGGTCAAACTTGAGTCTTGAAAACAAGTTAGACAGGATAAGCCCTAGGATTCATCGTAACATGCGTAACGCCGAAACTTGTGCAAGAACACGATTTGTTTAATCACCTTTTCAGGAAAGAAAAATTCAATTGCATTTTACAATCTGAAAAGAAAGATTTTATCTGAAAAAAAGGATCTAGCAGATAGTTATCGAGAAGAAATAGTTTGTTTAAAGAAATGCTAACAAAGTGGAAGAGATATGTTGCATAAAAGATTTAACATGCCAAACACACATCGTATTCCTATGCTTCTAAGAAACCTAAAGCATGCAACCGCGACCTTGCACAAGGCCCACCCTATGTACCCGTAACCCAGGTCACGAGTTATGGCCAAGCTGCTCAACCTGTTTTGTATGATGCTGATACCCTTTTGCATCCAACTCACCATCCCGTTAGTATATGGGATAGTGAAGAGGTCTTGGTTCACCAAGTGGTTAGCATGAAAAAGATGAATGAAAAACCAGGACATGTTAGACCTGAAAACGGTTTCTATGACAAGCTTAATGCCCTTAAAGTTTTTGTTTCCTCAACAGGAATGTCCTCGTTGTACAAAGCGTATTGGCTTCCTGCCAATGAACGTGCTAGTCAAACTAGTAACCCAAATAGTCCTGTCACTCCCTTTATTCATAAAAGTCGACCTCCAAGTCAAGTTCTGGCCAGTCTTCGAAACGTTAATGCTGTTTTTCCTCAATTTGAAGGTATCATAAAAGAAAGAACAACACAAAAACCAGACTATGTTTCTGAATGGTGTTTTGATTATGCAAAACAGTTTGTTGAACAACAACTGGTACCATTTTACGACCATATTCAAAACATATCCAAGCTGCTAAATGATACATTTTTCAAAGAGATAAAGAAATTTGAACAGATTTTTGATGACTTGGAGGCGAATAAGACGAACAATGTGTTCTTGATAAACAAGAACCAGACCATAGAAAGAAAAATCTTATAACATAAATGAATTCTTAATTGTTGAGTGGTTTAGAAAAAGATATCTGCTCTATTTTGCTACTTCCGATATTGTTGTGGCCCCTCAGTTTGAAAATTTGCCTTGCGAAGATCTTTAGAATCTGCATGCGAATAAGAAAACACTAAAGTATTGAACTTGAAGCTGAGATTTCAAAACAGAAACAACTATTTACTGAATCGAAAACGTTTTGGCCTTTCTCGAACAGAATTATGTTAGCTTACAACTTAAATTTCAAACTAAACAGTGCATAGACACTTCTAGTGCCTCCAATGCAAAACGTTTGAAATTAACAAGTTAAGACAAACACTTCAAGGAAGATGAACAACTATCAGGAAATTAATGCGTCAAAAGAACAACATCATGGAAGGTTGAATGTAGAGATCCACTGAAGGTAAGTTTTGTGACCACAGGCATTAGAATATCTTCAGAATTCAGTTGTAAGATACGTATTACCTCCCCTTAGATTCACTAGAATGGCCTTAAGGTAGAAAACGTGATTCTGAAAAGACGGTATGATGAACTGTCAAAGGCGAATACTCACTCACGTACTGCGTATACTGCAAAGCTAAGTGCTTTAACTACGCAACATACAAAGCTGCAAGCCCAAGTGACTGGTACAACAAGTAGTGGACCTTCAACCTCTGAGACATCCAAAGTGCTTGCTCCTGGAATGTACAACTTAGGTTCTAAGTATATTCCACCACCCAAACGTGCTAACTGGGTCAAACCAACCCCGTTACCTAAAAAGAAGCAAGTAACTTTCAGTGAACCCCCCAGACCTTCACTCAAACCAACACAAAAACCAGTAGTGCATCCTAATAAGCAAACTAACATGTGTGTGCCTATGTCTACAGGAGTAAAACCCACTTCTGGAGCTAGCAAAACTGTGCCTAAGAGAGCCCCTCGGAATCATAGTTCTTTGCCGGCTAAAAGTGCGAATGCGAGGAGAGTAGAAGCACACCATAGGACTTTGAATAAAAAGAATCGTGTTGATTCCAATTTGATTGTTAAACATTCTGTTTCTATTTCAAATTTGAGCAATGTTTGTGGTGGATGTAACAAATCTTTGGTTTTTGCTAATCATAATGATTGTTTGGTTATGTGTGATGATTCTGTGAATAATAAACCCCTCCAGACTAAGCGTCCTAAACACCAACCCAAGAAAGAATCGAAACCCATTAAGAATGTTGAGAAACCCATTAAGAGAGTCTGGAAACCAATTCGCAAACTTGTTGATATCAATCTCAGTGAAGGCCACTGAAGGGATTTCTCATTATTTGAGAAGTATCCATTAAACTAGGATCAAGGAAACTACTGATATGCCAATAGAAATATCCCCGAGTGCTAGTTCACCCCCCAAATAGACTATGGTCGCTATGGTTTTATTGACCATGAAAACTTAGTGATCGAAAGGCAGGTCCAAATGGATCTCTGTATGTTAAGATTGTTAACTAACCGGAACCCTTTAGGGCATCCTATCACCGTAAATGTTTGTGTTATCGCAGGTAGTACAAATTGTTCTATGGTATCTGGATTCTGGATGCTCAAGACATATGACCGGTGATCGTGCACGTGTCCTTATCAACTATGAAGAAAAAGTTTCATTGGTACAGTGAGATTTGGCAACGATGAATATGCAGCTATCATTGGCTATGGTGATTATAAACTGGGTGACACTATCATCTCTCGAGTCTATTATGTTGAAGGACTCAAGCACAACCTATTCTCAGTAGGACAGTTTTGTGATGGAGGTTTAGAAGTTGCATTCCGACAGCATTCATGTCACATCCGCAACTACGATATGGTAGATCTACTCAAAGGTTCACGGACAACCAACCTGTACTCCATCTCACTGAATGATATGATGTCAGCTTCACCAGTTTGCTTGCTTACAAAAGCCTCTTCCACGAAGTCATGGTTATGGCATCGTCGGTTGAATCATCTGAATTTCGGGACATTGAACGAATTGGCTCGGAAAAATCTAGTCAGAGGATTACCCATGCTGAAATATGACAAAGACCATTTGTGTCCATCTTGTCAGCTAGGTAAAAGCAAGAAAGCATCACATCCACTAAAGACGGAAAACACCAATACTGAAGTTCTCCATACACTACATATGGACCTCTGCGGACCAATGAGAACAGAAAGTATCAACGGAAAGAAGTATGTTTTGGTGATAGTGGATGATTACACCAGATTTGGATGGAACGATTTCTTTCGATCTAAGGACGAAACTCCTCAAAGTGATTGAGTAAGGTTCATTGTGGCAATAACTCAACTAGCCCCTTAATGCAATTGTTCTCTTCGTCATAACAGATAATGGAGACGGAGTTTTGTGAATAAGACACTCGACGGATAGTTTGAGAGTGTTGGTATTTCTCATGAAACGAGCGTCACCATCGTCTCCAATAACCGAACGGGGCGTTGTCGAAAGACGGAACCGAACTCTTATGGAAGCTGCTCTACTATGCTCATCTTGCGAAAGCTACCACTGTTACTATGGGCTGAAGCAAGAAGCCACTACTTGCTTGTTATACTCTTAATCTGATTCTTGTACACGACGCTTCACGGAAAGACTATAATGAACGGCTTAAAGGAAAGAAACCTAAATCTACAATACTTCCGAGTGTTTGGATCTCGTGCTATCCTACCAATGACCTATACGATGACATTTGTAAACACAAGACCAAAAGCAGAATAGGTATATTTGTTGGGCTATGCACCCACCCAAGAAGGCGTACCTAATCTACAACAAACAACTCGCAGATTCAGGAAACCGTTCATGTTGCCTTCGATAACTTACCGAAGGATGACTCTGTTCAAACCAGCAGGTCCTCGCACCTCAACAAATGACTTTCTGTGCCAAATAGTACAGAACTCGAAACTTACTGCTTTAAAATCAGTCACGGACCGCACCGTTCTGCACTAGCAAGACCCAGAACCACCTAGTGTCCCTCCTACAAAGAAACAGGTAGACGATTTGTTTCAATGGTTTGATGATGATGAGGTTTGTACCGATGACCCTCCGGGCTTGTGTCCGATAACTCCGGTTAATGTTCCTGATGCCCCGGCACCCGAGAATGCCAATGGTTCACCTTCCACAACAGTTATCTCAGAAGGCGCTCCTGCAGTTACTGAAAGCCTCTTACCTCATCAAGTACCTCTACCAGACACTAGTGATTCTGATGTTGAAACACTGTTCGATCATGTTGACAGTAATGTGTTTGACACCTATAATGCTCCTGAAACTTACTGTTTAGAAGCATCTTCGTCCAAACTCTGTCAGTACGAATGTTACTCCCAACAACCAATTACCTCACGTGCAAAAGTGGACTCAAGCACATCCGCTTGAAAACATTATTGGGGATAAAGATCGACCTGTCTCTACCAGGAAACAGCTAGAAACCGACGCGATGTGGTGTTTCTTCAATGAATTCTTAACTCATGTTGAACCAAAGACTTACAAGCAAGCCTTAGAGCACTCGTGCTGGATTGAGTGCTAAAGCAAGGAAGAAAAGTCAAGAGTTTGAACGTCTAGAGGTATGGATAACTTGAACCCTGTCCAATAATAGTTCTTATCATCCCGCTCAAAGGATCTTCAAAATTAAGTTGGATGAATATGAGAGAAGACGTCTTGAAAGAACAAAGCTCGTTAGTGGTGCGAAAGGTTAACCTCAGGAAGCTGGTATTGATTTGAAGAATCATTTGCTCCATTGATTGCTAGATAGAAGCGATAAGACTCTTCATTGCTCACGTGGGGGCAGCCGGAGTATGAACATGGTCAACTTTCCAGATGGACGTGAAAACCGCCTTCCTCAACGGTGAACTGAATGAAGTTGTCTATGTTAGTCAACCAGAAGGATTTGTAAAAGATCCACAAGCATCCATCGCATGTGTACCGACTCAAGAAAGCTCTCTATGGGCTTAAACAAGCTCCACGTGCGTGGTATGACAAGCTATCAGCGTTTCTAATCAAGTCAGGATTTACAAAGGGCGTGGTCGATCCTACACTCTTTCAGCGAGAAAAACAGCAAACATTGCTTCAACTGGTACAACTATATGTAGATGAGAGTATCTGTTGCCTCTACCAACGCCCAAAGCCTGCAATATTTGCATTTGAAATGAACTCAACTTTCAAGATGTCGATGATGGGACAAATGTCATTCTTTTTAGGATTGCAAGTTTCTCAAAATCCCAGAGGCATCTTTATCAACCAATCCAAATATGCTCAGGAAATCTTGAAAAAGTTTGGTTTTGACTCATGCACACCCATTGACACTCCAATGGCGGAGCGTCCCAACCTTGATGAAAGATAAGGAGAAACTAATTGATCCTACACAATTTTCATGGTATGGTTTGGCTCTCCTACCCCTTATGTATCTTAGTGCATCTATACCTGACATTGTATTTGGTTTGGTATGTGTTCACGATATCTAGGCTAAGCCTACTGAAAATACACCTTACTGCTATAAAGCGGATCTTTCGATACCTAAAAGGAACATTAACATGTCTGTGGGTATCCGAAAACTACGGCTTTGAACTAAAAGCTTTGCGATGCTGACTATCATGATGTCATGACACACGGTGAAGTACTTCTGGTTCATCTCATTTCTTGGCACATCGTCTTGTAGCTGGTCATCCAAAAAGCAGAAAAGTTCTAGCCATCGTTTCCACTACGAAGCTGAATACATCGCCCTATCCAGGATGCTGTGCTCAAATCCACTGGATGCTGTTCTCAACTACGATACAATGGCTTTCGTTCAACAACAAATCCGATGTATTGTGACAATCAAAGTGCAAGTAGCTCTATGCTGTAATTGTGTTTCAACACTCGCGCCTCCAAGCACATGAATATCCGTCACCGACCTTTCATCAAAGAGCAGGTTGAAAGGAAAGTTGTTGAGTTATATTTCGTAGAGACAAAATACCAACTGGCTGACATTTTTACGAAGGCATTACCGAGAGAGCGCTTCGCCACACTACTCCCACTGCTTGGAGTTAAACAAATGTCACCAGAGACTTTTGAAGAATTACAGGATGAGTCTGTCTCTTATAACAAAGTTTTCACAATTGTATATTTGTATAACAAAAAAAAAAAAATGATAAACATTTTTGAGTCTAGATGGCTTGCAGTTATTTCAGACTGTAACCCGGTCTTATCCCAGAGATTTAGTGTACGTTTCAGTGCATTATTTCTATACAGACAAGAAGTTGCTAAGCCCGACCTTTTTTTCTCATAAACAACTTGTTTTATCAAAACATGTTCGGTACCAAATCAAACATTGACACGTCATTGGTTTGAGGGGGAGAATCAGTACTGACTAACAGTTTTGCATGTCAAAAGTACGTACTGTTGCTGAATCAATTGCTGAAAGATGACCAACGACCAACCGTTTACAAGTTCAAGACAATTGTAGTATCATTACCTTCTGGTAATCAGAAGGTCTTGTTTCATTGCTCATTGATATTTGTGCTATTTCACCCACCTCATACGTTGAGGGGAGATTGATACTTTTAAGTCCATTCTAGATCAAAACCATTCACAATTTTCATACTTTTTTGATCGGGGGAGAAAATGTTACTTAAACATGTAAAACGATAATAATTTTCGATTGATTCTAAAATGCTAAGTCCTATCCATGCATGTGCTAAACATCTTTCGATTATCGACGCACATGTGTAGGGGGAGCATAAGTGTTAAAATATCAAAAATGTCAAGAATACCGAAAAAGGTTTGTTTATAGCACACGTATCTCGATAACATGACACAAGAAATCTTTTGTTTCATGTAAGTAGATCTTATTGAATGCAGAGGAGAGAAATTTTGTACACCAGGTATGATCGTATGAATGCTCATGCCTGGTCTTCGGACTGCGCCCACTAGTGAAGTGGATTTCCATAAATGTACTTGTACAAGTTTGGATTTCCCGAGGCACTTCATATCTTTCGGATATTAAATCAAAACATCACCAGAAGCTTCCTGATTTAAACTTTCAAGTTTGTGCCCCAAAACAAATTTTATAAGCACATCGAATGTTTTTCCAAATCATTTTGCCAGCAGCCTTCTACGGTACTAATTGTAATTCAGAAGTAAAACGCTGAAAAGAGGAATATCGGTATAGTCCAGCATATAGTAACTGTAACTAGACTCCACAATCTTTACCATTCGATTATAAGAAATACTTATAGTGTGTTAGCTTCGACATCTGGTCCAGAGAAACGGCCAACATTAGGAAACTGAAACTTAGGTATTAGAGGAACTAGCTTTTACACAGTGCCAGAAAACCTGTCAAGAAGGTTCTTTGAATGAATCTTTTCTGGTTATCAGGTGCAGGAATTTCGTAACTGTAATCATATGATCATCACGAAACAAGTTAAAGTAACCCTCCAGATTGAGTATCGTCTAACTCGGTCCCATTCAAAAATATAAACCTTTTGTGAGTTCACAAAATGTTTTCTATAACACATTAAGTTGATTTTACATAACAAGATGTTTTTGTTGGTGACTAAATTGTTTCTATCATAGCTAATGAACGACTCAAAGTGTTCCGATTGCAAGACATGTGCTCAGATCCTACCACATATCCGAAGTAGTCAAAAAGTGTTTACATACAAAAGCTTCTCGCATAATCTCTAAAAATCAATGTCTTCTTCAAATGCTAAAAGTTAGAATGCTTGTAAGAAGATACATCTATCAAAGCTGCAAGATTCCAACATATAAGAGCATGTGAGACTTAAAGATCAGCTAAGGCAAAGTCAAGTGAACAGAAGATCACCAAGTAATTCAGAGAAGTATAAGCTTAAACAAATCAAAAGTATCAGATCAAGTCATCAAAATCAAGTTCTGAAGATCATGATCAAGTATTAAAGTTTGAATAACCAAAGCACAACAGTAATTACCCTATCTACAACTAGCTAAAGAGACAAGCACTAGTGAGCTTAACTTCTCATGACCTCATCTAGGGGAGATTGTTAGGAACACATAAATAAAAACCGCGAACAAAAAGCTTCGGTCACGATCGAAATACAAGACAAAAGTCTAGCTCGAAAGACAATGTTAATTAATGATTATTATGTATATCGGCCAAGATTAACAAGGCCCAAAAGAAAGCCCTCAAAGGCAAATCCTAATTAGTATAAAATACTCCTAGTTTGTCAAAATTAGGTTTAAGCATCTTAATTATTATTTTTCATCTTAAGGGTTTTAGCACTCTTTTTTCTTTCAATCAGAAAGTTTATTTTAATGTTTAATCTTTCATTGCCATTAATCTTGTGATTTCATCCATGGAATGATCAGTGATCCTACATAAACTCAACAATTTTGGGACATTGAGAAAACTTGTAAATAA
Organism: Tanacetum coccineum; assembly: GCA_026074375.1. NCBI lineage: Eukaryota > Viridiplantae > Streptophyta > Magnoliopsida > Asterales > Asteraceae > Tanacetum > Tanacetum coccineum. Next base: position 22,325 of record BQNB010010274.1, read on the forward strand.
GCGAATCACAAACAACGGGCATAACTGAAGAGGAAAGGGGTTTTGAACAAACAAAACGGTGTTACTTAACCGAAGTAATTCCATTTTTCAATCTACTCAAAGAACATTTTGACAAAGTTCAAAAATCTCTGGTCACTGAAGTTAGGGCAATAAAAGCATTTTTTGAAAATTTGTGGAAGCCGAGGTGGAAACCAGAATGAAATAGATTAAAGAGTGCGAGATTGAACTGAAAACCTTCTCATCATAGTGAGAACTTAATTGTTTAATGCTTGTCTAAAGATTTGTTTTATACTGCAAAGAAAACTTTTTTCTGTCTTATATGGTGTACTAGATTCTCTGACATGAGCATGATGCTTTCACATATTTCTCAAAAACGTATTGCCCGACCTTGAACTGAAATTTTAATCTGAGAAACAAGATTCAAAATGATGACCATGACTCAATGATAAAACATTTTTCCAAACTTGAGGTTGAACACTTCAACTTACAATTAAAATATCAAAATCTCAAAGAACGTTTTGGAATCAAAAAACCAGTGACGTCTTCGGATGCTCTTTCATTTGATTCACTGTTTGTGATTGGGAAACTAAATGAACAGATTCAAAGTCGAGACAATACGATTCATGAACTAAAGGAAAAAATCTCTCGCTTAACAAAGAAATATAGTGATGCAGATCCTATTTTTGAAAAACATCAAATCTGCTGTTACTATTCAGTACTTGACCAAGAGTTAAACCTAAACACTTCTAATCTGTCTGCTAGTACTAAAGACCTGCTGGTTTCAAGCATGCAAGATGAAATCCCAAGAATTTGATCGAACCTAGAACATAACGGGAATTAGTGCCACCTCCAGACTGTGCAATGATTATTGCTCTCAAGTGGATTTATAAGGTGAAACTTGACGAGTATGGTGACGTGCTGAAAAACAAGGCACGTCTTGTAGCGAAAGGATATCGTCAGGAAGAAGGTATTGATTTTGAAGAATCAATCGCCCGTCCCACCAGACTAAAGCTATCAGAAATATCTTGCCAATGATGTCCAGCAAAAACATGACAGTTTAACAATGGATGAGAAAACTGCAATTCTAAATGGGGCGAGCTTAAGGAAGTTAGTCAATGTTATCCAACCTAAAAGGCTTCGTTACCCTGATCGTCCACATCCATGTCTAACCGCTGAAGAAAGCTCTTTACTTTTAAAGCAGGCACCCCTAGCGTGGTCTGACACTTTGTCAAATTTTTTCTGGCATAAGGATTTCTCCAAGGAGTAGTCGAACCAACCTTGATTCAACATTCGAAAAACAGCAAACACACTCTTTATGTTTCAAATATACGTTTGATGATATAATCTTTGTCCTTGACGATCCCAAAGAAATGTGACCATTTTTTTTAAATGAAATGAAGCTCTAAAATATCAAATGTCCGATTGATGGGTCAAAAGATCCTTTCCTTGGCTTAAAATTTCTCAAAATTCCTAGAGGCATTTCATAAATCATCTAATATGCAAATGAGCTTTTAAAGAATTTGATCTTCATAAAAGTTACCCTGTTGACACTCCCATGGTGGAGAGAACAAAACTGCACGAGGACCTCTCAGGGATCCCTGTTGACCAGACTCAATATCGCAGTATGAGTGGATCCCTGATGTATCTCGCAGCCAGTCGACCTAACCTTGTCTTTGCTGTGTGCATGTGCGCTAGATATCAATCTAAGCCTACTAAAAAGCACCTTGAATCAATTAAATGGGTCTTTTAGTATCTTTCAAGGAACCAAAAATAATGGGTTCTTTGGGGTTATCCGAAAGACACCGCCATGGCACTAACACAACCAGGGACGCATTATCATGCAGTTGCAAGACACAAAAGAAGCACATCTGGCAGTGCTCAGTTCCTTGGTGATAAATTAGTAAGCTGGTCATCAAAGAAGCAAACTAGCACGTCCATCTCGTCTACAGAGGCCTGAATACATCACGATGTCTGGATGGTGTGCCAAATTCTAAGGAAGGAATGGTCTCAATTATCGGATTATGGCTTTGCATACAATCACATCCCTCTGTATTGTGACAACAAGAGTGCCATAGCTCTCTGCTGCAAACAACGTCCAGCAATCCAGGTCTAAACACATTCGAATCTGACATCATTTCATCAGAGAACAAGTGAAAAGAGAGTTGTTTAGTTTTATATTCGTGAGGATTAGAGTTATCAACTGGCGGGATCTATTCACATAGCAAACTGCAGATAATGATTTAATTCAATCCTCTTTCCCGCGGCTTGGCATGAAGAGTATGAAGCCAGAGACACTCAAACGTCTTCAGGATGATACGGATGAGTAATAGATTTGCTTCCAGTATCCTTTGTAAATATGTACATATTCAAACCCAAAAAGAAAATACAAAAAATATAAAACCAATAAAAATCCATAAAAACTAGAAAATAAAAAATTCCCAAAAAAAAGAGTTTTTTTTTTGAAGACATGTCTTTGTTTATCGATAACATTTACGGACCTAGAAATGTCATTCAATAATGACCCGGTCTTTAAATGAATGCTCGATCAAAAGTTAAAACTTTTCAAACATGTCTTTTATGGCTATGCATTATTTCAGACTGCAAAAAAAAGGTGATGTGTTTGAGGGGGATTGTGCCCGGTTTTTAAAATGAGGAAAGCACGTCGCCAAAAAGACGCTATTCCCTAACAACAGGGTGGATTAAGGTTCTCGCCGGGCATGATTATCTTTATATCCGTGCACCCTCGATCTAATGTACGCTTCAGTACATCATTTCTTGATCAAGAAGAGAAGTCTTCTTTTTTAATCCAAATGATTATCCGCTAATGATCTACAGAAAAATATTTGTGTCTCTAAAGTTGAAAAGTTTGTGTTTACCAATCAATTGACCCTGAAGTTTTCAAAATTTGACACTCAATCAACGACTACAGCTCTTTAAATAGAAAATAGGTCATTGATTGAGGGGGAGAGTAGTTTTTTTCAAATTTATGACATCTAACGGGCATTTTGTTAATTCATATAAATAATTAAGCAAGATAGTGTATCTAACGGGGTTTCTGTTTGAGGGTAGTTGAACTGTTTTAAACCAAAAGTCCAAAAGTGTCATTATATGCAGTTATAGTCCTTAGAGCTATTTCCTACTGTCTCTTTGTCTCATAAAAATGTGAGGACCTTTTGTGCCAATTAATATATCTTTAATATTTCACGTTTTGTATAACATTTGTGTTAAATTGTTAAGTAGGTAGAAAAGAAAGGGGCTGGAAATGTCAATTCCTAAAAGATTGTATACTAGTATAAAGGCCCTTTGCGTTTTGACCTGGTGAAACTTACCAAAAACCAGTCAAACATCACTCTCTTTCTCTCTCAAGTCAAAACGCATACCCTCTTTGTGATTTGCCTGACTTGCGATCATTTGTGTGATTTTCTTTTGCCTCGGTAATACTTGTTTTTTTCTTCATCATCTTAATATGTAGTATCTATAACATCTTTGCTTAAAACTCATTGAATCTCTTGTTATGTAGATATTTCTATTTGAGTTTTTGTTGCTGGGTTTGCTTTATATAACATGCATAATGCTTCGTTTATGTTTTATTTGTCCCCCATGTTTAATTTATGGTCCGTGTGATTTTCGTGCAAAGTTTGACTTTTAAAGTCAAAATCATAGTCGTATGTTGTTAGTAATGGCCATTTGTTGTTGTTGGGATTGTTAGTTGGTATTATATACTACATGTAATGAACTAGTTAAGCCATAGATGCCCCCAATTATATGTTAAAATCGGGGTAGTTGAGTGTTCTTGGTTTCGGATAGAAAAGGAATATCTTGGATAGAGTTTTGAATGCGGACTCTAGATTGTCATTTTGATCTGATGTTCTTAGTTGCGTTTTGCCTAGAAGTTCTTGATTGCATTTTGCCTATTGATGTTCTTGATTGCGTTTTGGGTAAAAGTCCTTGATTGCGTTCTGTGTGGAACTCCTTTGTTGCGTTTTGCCTGATCTAAACCTTTGCGTTTTGCCTGATACAGTCTAAGCTTTTTTTCCTAAAGAAAGACATTGCGTTAAAGTATTTAATATGCCCTTAGGAGTCGTTTAGTCTATATAAAATTGAGCATCGCGAGGTCAATAAAACGCAATTAATTGTGTTTTTTGTGATTGAAGACCCTCATTAGTAAACAATGATAGGACCCCACATTTTCGAAAATGTTTGCGTTTTTGATTAAAAATGAAATAAAATAATTCATATCGTATTTGTAATTGCGTTTTGCCTGTCTTGCGACTTGCCTCTGCGTTTTGTCTAAGTTTTATGAAAATATTAACTGTGTTTTGGGTGTTGCGTTTTGTGTGCATTGCGTTTTGCCTATTGCGTTTTGTCTATTCTAATAAAACATGGGTTCTGCGTTTTGGTTGGTGGACTCTTTGCGTTTTGTGTGATATGATTTCTCAGCTACGTTTTGTCATATCTTCTGTGTTCTGGTCACTGTGCATTCGTCTCTAAGTTTTGTCTCCACTTACATGAGTCGACGTCCGTTGACTTAAGTAGTGTACATCTTAGTTGACAATCACTTTAATATGATCATTAACTGGCACTATGTCTATGACTGTCTAACCCTCGAGCATGTGATCTTATCTAACATCACCTCTCTGTATGTATGTCTTCGTTGATGTATGTGTACAGTTATAATGGCTGATGCAAATATCAATGCTCCTGAGGCTCCAGTGGCTGCTGATTTCCCACCTACTCGCTCAGATGAGCAAATCTTGCCTCGTGACAAATGGGTCCCAGTGGGAAAAAGCAATTGTTTCTTGGATGTGGAAAGGACTCAGGCCAATCCCATTTTTAAGATTGTTGTGGACATCTTGAAGAACACTAATTTCTTCAGATCTTTCACCACTTCCTCCACTATTCCATCCATTTACATCCAACAGTTCTGGGACACCATCAGATTTGACAAGGACAAAGGATACAGTTGTCAGCTGGATGAACAACGCTTCTATCTCACAAAAGCTACTCTAAGAGATGCACTTCAACTGCCATCAGATAACAGCAATTTCACACCTCCACCCAACTCTAACACTATAATCTCTTTTGTCAACAACCTCGGCTACCCGAATGTTGTCAGAACCTTATCGGGAGTCGTGACAAATACATTACAACCATGGAGGCACTCGCAACTATCATCAACCTTTGCCTCACGGGAAAGACCTCAGGATTTGAAAGACCGAGAGCTCCAGTATTGTAGATCTTGTGGGGTGTTGTCAATGGAGCAAACATAGACTATGCTGAGAGGATATGGGAAGAATTTACTCAGTCTATCCACTCATTCACAGAGGACAAGATGAATCTGGCTCTTCATGCGGAGGTAAGAAGAAAGTTAATCCATTGGTGATTCTGGGTGTCCGTTTCACTAAGCTAATCATCAATAACCTCCAGAAGCAAAACAAAGTTCCACAAAGACCATGATTCCCCCCTCTACTTGCCTACGAGATCTGCTTTGGGATATCTGAAATTCTCATTCAAGGAACACCAAGAAGATAATATTCCGGGATGGCAATTCCGATACACTTATCTTGAGGAAATTCGAACTGTTGCCTATTAGCTCCGAATATGTGGCAAAGTTACTAAGATATCAATGGTACAGAGAGTGGTCGCCGGAGAAGCAATCAGTGACGATGACGCACCGGCTCCCAAACCAGCTAAGGGGGCAACAACCAAATCAACAAGGAAACCAAAACCAACGCCGAATCAGACTAAAACTGCACAGTAACAAAACGACAGCATCCAAGACTTCAAAATCCTTCTGCATCTCAGCCATCCAAACCAACGCTTGCACCTGCTAAACCTCAGCAGAAGAAATAAATCTGGTTGAGGACAAACCGACAGAAGCACCATCAGCAAGAATAGCCAAACGCTCAAAAGCTGGTAAGGTGCTAAAGAAGAGAACGCTATCCAATACTCCTCAGCTGGTAGATGAGTTCGTAGATGAAGGTGTTCCAGATAAGGAACTAATGCATGGTGATGAAGAGGCGGATACACAAAGGGCAATCGAGGAAAGCCTAAAGGAAGCTCAGGGTGCACATAGGGGTCCCACTACCTCGTTATGTTCCTTGAACTGGACACTGGAAAGATTCAACCACTTCCAGAGGTAGAGGGAAAGGGGAAGGAGAAAGTCGGTGAGGAGCAAGCAGCTCAGGTTCTACTCAACCTTCAAACCCCTAAGAAAAAGAACCCTGTTGAACAGTTCATCTTTCAGAGGCGCACTCCTGCCACAACAGAACCCTCTGGTCTCGTTGAATCTTCGTCACTATATGCGGAACTAGGTCTAACTGACAGTGGGACGGATTCTGATGAGGAAGTATCTCCTGATATGAATGCACAATGTCAAGAGGAAGGCCAGGGTGGAACAAATCCTGGGGATGCTGGCGTGTCTCAGACACCATCAAGTCATGTGGTCTACGCTTGACCAAATCTGGATCACATGGACTTAGGAATCGCTGAAGCCTCATCACAACCTAACACAGAGCAAATGGATGACGAATTCACTTCCATGGCTTATCCAAAGGTTCAGGAGAACCTTAAACTCCCAACTGAAGGTGATGAGAGACTTGAGGAACCTGCTAGCTCTGCTGGAACCCTATCCTCTATGAAGAACCTCAACAAGGAATTCAGCTTTACCGATCAGTTCCTTGTAGAGAAGTCATAGGAAGACGAACCATAAAAGACCAATACAGAAGTGGAGGTTCAATCTATGGTGATGGTTCCCATTCATCAGGATACCTCGTCTGTCCCGTTAATGACCACTCTAGTGATAGATATCACCGACCCTCAATCTGATTCCACAACGGTTCCCGCATCTATGCCTACAACAACAACAACGGTCACTGAAACAATAACAACAACAATTGTTCCACCACCACCACCTCAACCACAACAAGACAGTCTAACCCGTCTTACTCAGACGATTGTCAGCTGGAAACATAATAAATAGTAGATCTGGTGGATGCAAATCAAGCTCTGGATGGAAAGGCTAGACAAGTAAGAAGGACAAGATCCACCATGGAGACTCAAGACTTGTCTAATTAATTAGAAGACCAACGAGTGGAATTTTATAGAACTGCGAGATATGACCAAAAAAAATCGCAAAATCGGTGAAAGAGGTGGTTACCGCATCAGTTCAGCATGCAATGAGAGCCCTTCTTCGTGCTCGCTTCAAGGATCTCCCTACGTCTGACATGAAGGAGATTCTACTTCAACGCATGTTGGAGGAGAATTATGACAAGGGCCACGAGGATCACAAGATGGCTGTTTAGAAGCATTAACAGAAATCTATCATTTCTGTGATGAAAGTGAGCATTTGATCAGACAAGGCTGATGAGCGACAAAGAAGAAAAGGTAAAGCAGATTCACTGAATCCCCGCCTGGGTCCCCTCCTCCACCACACGTCTGTGCATCAGGGGCTTTCGATCTAACAGTGAACCTCATGTTCCGCTCAAGATTCTCCTCCACCACCACCGTCTTCAACAACCAATCAAGGTGATCAGTCTCACAGCTCCGCTACTCCAGGCTCATCCAAGACAGCTGCCTCAACAACATACACAGCCTGGACAATGACCACATCCAGATTCAAGTCCGCTGCTTCATTTATTCCTGAAGACGTACTTATGCATGAAGAGTCAGTACTTTGAAGCTCAGAAATGAGGGTCTGACGATGAAGATAGCGGCAGTAGTACACATCCGCAAGGTGAGTCTGTACTCAGGTATGTTTAAACCTCTTTCCGAAAAAGAAAGACCTGCAACCCCTGAACCTGTGTGGTCCATTCCTTCATCAAGTATACCTGTTCCTAATCATAACTGGGCATCTGCTATAGCCTCCAGCTTCGTATCTCCACCGGAGAACTCTCTACTTTCACAGACCGGTGATATTGGAGTGTTTATTGATTGGTTATGCAAGATGCAAGGAATCACAAAGCTCACACCGGAACATTTGGAAGTCTTATGCATATGAAGTGGTTCAAACCTTCCATCCTTCTGACGTTGATTCATCTACAATTTCAGATGGAAGAATGTCACAAGCTTCTGACTAATCAAGTGGACGAAGGATTACTCAGGTATAATGTCAGCAGACCACTCCCATTGGGTGGTCCTCCAGGTCAGGTCACGATTCAGACTGAATTCTTCTTCAACAAAGACTTAGAGTATCTACGATTTGGCCACAAGGGTAACAGACTTGCGTTGTCAATCACAAAGATAAAAGTTGCCTCTTATCCTGATGCCGGGCTAGAACAGATGGTACCTGATCAGACGTGGGCTAAAGAAGAGTATATGTATAACATCTCAGCATCATATGGTATCTCTCACTGGTGGTTCAAGAGACAACAATTCTACATCGAGCGACACTCAGCTGACACCAACCGAAGAGCTATTGTCAGGACTCACATGAGAATCCTAAGTGTCGTCATAATTGAGGTCTTTTCACTTACAGTATGATTACATGAAAAAGATAGTCCTTCGAAAAGCAGATAATCAGGAATATACTATTGCTGAAAGCGACTTCAAAGATCTGTACCCGAGTGACTTTGAAGACTTGTACTTGCTAAATCTTCAAGGTCACCTGAACCACCTACCGCCCAAAGACAAGAAGATTCTCTCCTACTTAATCTACTGAGCCCGGGCAACTTATGGATAGAGGAATTTAGTTACAGAAGAATGGTAGTAAAGACTTCCTAGCTCGCAATAAAAGGAGTTACCAGACTCAGCTGAACCTCACCAAACTCACTCTGGTGAAGCAACAAGTCTCGAGTTCAGTACATTATAAGATGCCTTGACTCCCCACGGCCGTGGTGTTCAAGACAAGTATGGAATGCATGATGATCATGCGGTTCAACGAAATCCCACAAGTCAGTGATGGACTCAACAACAAATTGATGAAGCCTTAGGCTATCGGGTCAAGGAATTTAAGGTTAACAAGGTCAATCCGGGGTTGAATACCAGGTTCTGGACCACGAATGATGTGATCAAGAGCAAGCAGTTCATGTTTGCTATACATAAGAGTCTAAAGCTCAGGCGAATCTTCCAGAACTTGGAAAGCTTTGTTGGTGGACGAATACGAGAAGGAGACTACAGACTTCTTCAGAGAACCGAATGATCACATCTTCTCTGTATATTTTAGTACTTCTTGTGTGGTGTAATAGTACTGTATATTGTTCATATTGTAGATTCTTAGTAGTGGTTTATAAGGTGACTCTAACAGACCCTCAACTATTGATGGGGAGTTGTTCCTTTATCAATAAACATTTAATCGGAACACACTTTCTCCTAAATTTTCCTAACTTAAATCAATTGAGACCCAAAATCTCAACGGATTTGAAATTTTTGCTCGGGGGAGAAAATGTGATTTAATTATGAAAATCTGATAAAAAACGTGATTTTTTTTAAACTCAAGTGTAGGCTCTCCTATATGTGCTAAACTCTTTCGAATATCGATGCACATATTGAGGGGGAGCGAATGGTTATGATGGCAATTGTGGAAACACCTAAGACCGACCCTGTAATTAATTTATCGGAGTTATAAGGATGGTAAGGTTAGGTACTCGTTCCCATGATCCCGCCAGAGCCGGAGGGATCTACCCAGGGACAATCCACTAGTTAGCGTAGAAGTCCTTTGGTATGATTATAAAAGGAGTAATGTGAGAATAAGGGAATAGTGCGGACTGAGATGGAGCTAGTACTGGAACTTACCCAACAAGGTACTAGTAATGAAGTCTCGGTAAGCACTGAAGGGGTTGAAGAATGAAAAAGAAATGTTAAGATAAAGGGTGAAAAGAAAGCAGCCCTCCTTAAACTTTAGGCAGAAACCGGGTCACTACATATGCTGTCAGAATCACATGGTTGATTGCTGACATTGAAGACAAGTATCATGGACCCAGTGATACGCTGCACAACCCTCCCTAGCCACTCAAGATCCCTCAAAGGATTCTTGTTTCACTTCTCACGGAGATCAATACATTTCTATCGTCTCTCTCACTCCGAGTTAGAAGATATTGAAAAGGTGGCAGTCCGCTCCAGCCTCCGACTACCAAAAACCAAAAATGCACTATTGAGTCTAGAGCCATGAGATCATCAATAAATCTCGTTAGGACACTATTCCAATATACTTGTCTTTCACACACTGTGAAAACAGGGATTATCTTAAGAGTCCTACGCATTATCCTTGTGATATTGCCAGAACATCCGAGTGATACGAAAGTATTCACAGTGAAGATGGAAATCCTGCTAGAGCCAACATCAAACAAGCTCTAGGTAGGTGACTTGTGAGATCCTTAATGGATCAAACTTGTGACACTGGGCATCGATTCGGTCCAGATTATGAATTGACGGAGGATGAATTTTGATAAAAGCTTAAAACTCTCGATGTGTTACGAAAATCACTTTAACTAGTGACACATCGATCGATTTTCAAATCAATTTTATCTTCAATCGGTGAGATAGTAACTCACTGATTCACTCTTACCGTTCTATTAGTAGCAATACTATTAGTGAGGTAGCCTGCTTTGAGGTGTCCGGTAAAGAGATACTAGCAAGTACAGTGAATCTAATGCATCTGCGTTAGATGATCTAACACTTTGAGCTGGAAACCCTGTCAAGGAGGTTCTTATAATGAATCTACCTGATCACAGGTACAGTATTTGTACTGTAAAACGGTCCTCACTAACCGAAGGTTAATGCTCATTCCATCACTAGCACCTCTCGAACAGTGAATGAGACCAACCCTAACATCGCTCTTACCACAATGAAGCTTTCCACCTTAACTATTTATCTCACTTCTTCACAACAGGACACTGCACTCCTCAGAGTCTACGTAGCGCGAGAAGACACTGCGTTAGAGCAGCGCACTCTCATCTAGCAGACCACATTGCGGTGTGCTCAACATAGCCCACAAGCATGACATCATCTCACATAGGTGGCCGAGCAAGCCAATACTCTCATCTCACTCCAGGATATAATCAACCTTACCGTCCGTCTGCATTCTACCAGAACTTATTCTGCTGACAACACTACTATTGCCATTCTCTGCAGTCATCATAAGTCAACAGATTCGGAAACACTGCAAACACACCATAATGCGCGTCATTGAATCTCGAACAATCCACCAGTCCTTCCGCATCAGAACCTAAACGCCTTCTCAGTACAGCACGCCACCAAAACATGCAACGACACTCTCAGAGACAGCATTGCTCGACACTTTTGCAGGACGATTCACTCCACTCAACAAGACAACAGCTCACCACAGCGGACAGTTCAATTACAGAAGTTACCTACCTAAGGAAAACAAGTGCGAGATCACGCAGAAAGTCGAACACGCACAGATCTACTATCACCACTTACCGTCGTCTCAGACTGACGCGTCGCTCAAAAGAATAATGAATGAATTAAACCAAAGAATCTCCCAGCTAATTCCCCAAAGATCTACCCGATTCAACACACATATATAGCTATCAGAAATTTAACTCTAATGTAGCATAATTCTCTCAACGGTAGCGCCGACCCCGAGATAGACCATGAGTGTCAGCAATGAGCAAGGCTAGGCCGCAGGACAGGACACACACAGCCCCGAGAGCCACCTGGCTTATGTCCGCTCTACCGCCTCATCGAGTGGTGATACTGCTCGTGGAGACCACATCATATAAGGACAGAGCGCGATAATTAGAGATTCTCTCTTAATAACACTGATCACTCTTTGCACTTATAAGATTCTTCGCCCGAGGAGCTTCCGTATATATTCCACAACTACCCTATGCTATCTAGACCCCCCTCATAACGGTTCCCCCATTTATAGGGCATCCCATCTCATACACGAGGCAGACAGTTTTTACCACCTCAAACTCTTTCCCCGTGCCGACTAAGAGTTATCTTGACATATATGGATGCATCTGGAGAGTAGACGCGTACGCGCGCGAGCTCCGAATGACGGATGCTGCTCCCAACAGCGCTGATACCCTCTAAGCTCGTATCTGCTAGAAGAGCGTAAAGCGAGGCTCACACTCTAATGCCTGGATTCGTGTTATGAGTGTGCCAACATTGCTCATCTAAAGTCGCTCTTGTTCTCCTTCACCATTTCCATGTACATCCCTGCCATTAACATGACTCTGGGAGCCATCTGACGCGCGCTCTCACATAGACCTGCTTCCCAGCATAGAGAGAAGATTAGGGATTATCACACACGACCAAGTCATGGTAGAAATAGAGTACTACCAGGATCGACAGAGACAATCACGTCTCAATGAGCACCACAGAGCATATGCTCCTGCTACACAGATCCTGTTGCGCGTCTCTCACACAATCTCATGTTATCAAATACACTCACGGTGTCGAAGTAAACCACTGTTGCACAATACAGAACTACGCGACACTCTTTAGAATCGAACTGGTGAGGGAGCTGTGTGAGCAGTGTAGCAGCGGATATGTAGACCTACTTGGGCATGTGCTGTAAGAGAGAGATTTGAGAGGATAACTCACACAACGACACATCTGTTCGTCATTCTTATACTAAAGACTATAGTAGACATAAAACACCGCGGACACTATGAGCATAAGAATAGTCGAACGATTTTCACTCCGATTGCAACAACAACTATCACGCAGCAATACACCTTACCACTTCTACAATGAGTCACTCAGTCACCACACAGAGCAACTTGGGGACTACCATACTAGGAGGAACATCTCACTGCCTCACCACCAGCATCTTACACACTTGCTGCTTACACAAGCAACGAGAGGACAGAACTTCTGGCGCTAGTCTGATTGACAGCTAGTGAGCTTCCGATATGCTACATGAGGGCTTGGGTAGAGTAGTCACGTAATTAGACCTGATCTTCCTTTAGGGAGTGTGGCTTTACTCTACACTAAAATAACATACATCACATCGAAATTAGCGGTGAACTGCTTCACACCTGCATACAGGTATCTCATGGCTGCGTCAGTGTCAACTCATACTTAACTAGACTATGTCTATTGAGATGTGTTCATAATAGGAATCTTCATATCGCACGAGCCAGTCTCAATGAGTCATCTGGTTTAGACATCTAGAGTGCGACTATGACAGGTTGCTGAGCAGCACTGTGGTTGCTGCATCAGTTGCGTGGACGATGGAGTGGAGGGAGGTGAGGCACACTGATAAATTTCTCACATGGAGGCTTCATGTTACTTAGAGAGAGAGCTGTTTAGTTAATGTCATGTGCACTTGGAAACAGGTCTAGGCTCAAAATTGGGAGGTTGAATAGGATGGAAGGGATTTGGCGATGAACACTAAGCACAGACACGATCAGGTTCTTATGATTGAGCGACATAATACATGGAATGACCTGTGTTAGAGTTCAGATGGGTGACTTTTAATGAAGGAGGGGTACAATTAGGTTTGATTGATTGTGTCATTAGGGAGTGTGGTCATTTGAGGTTTCTTACTATGTGTTTCTCATGACAGTAAATGAATAGAGGTTTTGGGGGGTTTTGGGAGCGACTTCGGATTGTTTTCACAGTTGGGTGTTGTTGAAAAGTAGGTTACAATAGTTGTCACGTGTAGACGAGGATGTTGTTGAGGAGCTGAGTCATTTCAGGAGTTACTTCGGGAGGGTGGTTTGATGATTATGAAGAACATGAGGGGTTCTCAACGGACGGTTTAAGTGATAATATAAGGGGGGGGGGTGGATTTTATAGGTTTGTATTATTGAGTCATTTTCTAGGGGGGGGGGTAAGGTGGGGTAGGGGTGGGGAGAGAAAAAGGGTTCTAGAGAGAAGTAGCGAGGGTAGTGGATGCTGAGGTACAAACAAAAGTATTGTGAGTGACCACTGGTAGATGATAAAATCAGGGAGAGAAAGAAGAGCTTAAATTGGAGCATCACTAAATGGAAGAATGGACATGGGGCAGATTGAGTAGATATGGGTTATTTGCAGTGGGTGAATTTAAAGGTGGTGGTGTTTGGACAGAAACTAGATGTGTTAGTAGAGACAAACAAACCACGGGGGGGATTTATGGATGGGGGGAGGTTAGAAGTGTAATATGTCTGGAGGTGGTTGGAGTGTGTGAAAAGCTTGGTGTCGGGGTGGGTTGTTTTGTGAGAGAGAGGGGGGCGTGGACGGATACGTGTACGTAAGATGAAGACGGGGAGTGATCTATTGTAAAAGAACCCTGGTGTACTACAATGAATCATATTTGAGGAGAAGAGGTGATTGGGGCGTAGGTGTGTGTTGTTATGATTGTCTGAGCGTAGGTGTGGGCGTCTGCTTTTCGGGAGGGGGAGTTGGTGAGTGGGAGGGTAGTCACTGGGGAGGAACTGAGCGGATACGGATTGGAGCGACTGAGAGGATTTCGAGTGAGAGAGTGGTGAGGGGGTGGTGGGGGGGTATCATGTGTGGGGGGGGGTGGGGTTGTGTGGTTGGAGTGCGGAGTAAAGAGCGGGTGCTTGAGATGTGGTGGGTGGAGGTGAGTGTGAGACCGTGGGGGATGGGGTTAGGTGTTGGGTGGAGTAGATGACTTGGCAAACTGGTGTGTGAGGTGTATCATGGGGTGGTGACGGGTGTGTGGTGGTGAGGAAATATAAACTCTAATATAGGGAAAATGAACAAAAAATCCAGATCGGTAGGGTGGAGAGGATTTGGACTCTACGGAGTGGGTCCCGCACAGACTCGCGTGAGCAACTCTAGGTTTCAATCCACATCCGTGAATACACAGTATGCATACTTCTCGTTAAGTAAGATTCAGGATAACACTGATACATGACACATGAGTGGCGAGTAGGGTGTGGTCACTTCATTGTGTACTATTAGCACATGGGGTGTGATAGGAGACAGAGTAGGATCGGATCTCGTGATCTCATAAGATTATGTTACATACACAGAGAGTGTGTGTAATGGTACATGAGGAGTCAATGCTTTGGCGACATTGAGAGAGAGGGCATGTTTTATACGTTTGACGTTACAAAATCAAGAAGGATTGTCTCTTGGCAGGTGAGACGCGATATACTCAGGGAGTTATGGATTGCAAGTTACATAATCAGGTCAGAACAACTTGAGAGGGTTGTTCGGGCCTAATGGCGTAGTCTGGATTGATAAATAGGTACTGATTCAGGTAGTATACTATGTCTGGAGTATGGAAGGTGTGTGAGGAGCTGGGGGACGATCGAGTTGAGTCGGTGAGCAACACATCTGTGGGAAGTCTTTGAGCTGAGGATGGGAGTGACGTGGGTTTGGTAGATGAGTCTGGTGAGGGTAGAGAGACGATCTGGCGAAGGTGGATCAAGTGTTATGTTTTGTGGGTATAGATAAGTGGGGGGAGATGATAGCACAGTAGTAGTAATGCGCATGGTTTAGTGTCATCTGTCACAACCTGTTGGTGTTTTAGGATATACATGGGATTGGGGTTAATAAGTCTTTCAGGGTGGGGATTCCTGGACTGGGAGGGTTGGGTGGAGGACATTTATCGGATGGGGGCGGTTGTCGAGGATGGATGTCATGAGGAGCATTGTTGGGAACACTGAAGGATGGTAGTAGGGAGCAGGTGGAGACTCTGTTAATAGATCATAGGGTTAAAGTGGTGGTTAGTGTCACATGAGCGTGAAAGATTGTCTACTGAGTTGGGACAGTTCTTGGTTAGTTGCATGGAGTTGGGTGTAGAAGAGATGTGGGAATAGTTGCGGTAGAGTGTCTGTGGGTGGGAGAGACAGCAGTTTTTCTTATAATGACACTCAATTGTACGAAGATGGATGGATCAGACTAGGACGTAGTGGTTGACGGGATTCAGTATGATGGAACAGATTATTATTGTAGATTATGGTGATAGAAGTTACGCATGGGGTAGTCGGGATGATGGATGTATGTGTAGAGAGTGGTATGGATAGTCTAGGACTGGTGGGGGGGAGTGCTGCTGTGAGCTGCTTGATCATTTTATGGGGGTTGAAATGTGAATGTGAATATTATAGGAGTAGGGGGGGTGGATGAGGAGGGGGTGGGGGGAAGGTAGCAGGGGTGGTGGGGGGGGAGTATAATGGGGGGGGGTGTTGTATGTGTGGGGGAGGGTTTGGGTGATTTGGATATTGGTAGTATGAATTGAAGGGAGGGGGAGGATATTATTGGGTAGGGGGAAGAAGCTTTCTCATTGAAGTTTTACTTGCAAAATAAATGGTGAAAAGATGTTTGTCCAGCGTTGTTGTCCGAAGGACACGCTAACAAGAATTCGCGTTGCATCAAACAATTTAGTTGCGAAATGGAAGATTTTCAATTCGGGCTCATGGATTACAATGAGTGCAGTAGTGTTTTTGTCTTTTAATGAATTGAATCCCCCAGCTTGTACATCATCATTGAAATCAATTGAAGTATCTTTTTCAAAGAAATTTTTGTTAAAGGACGGGTTATTTTTGAAAAGATCTTTTATAAAACGTCCGATAGAATCCAGCACATGTCCGAAAAACTTCTAATGCATTTTTAACATTAGTAGGGGTGAAAGTTTAGAGATTACGGTCGATTTTGGCTTTCATCCAGACTTCAAAGGAAAGGCCTGCTCCAGACAAGAACAAAAAATATTTTGGTCCAAGAACAATTCCGTCTTTAACCATAAAGTGGATTTTTCCTTAATTTTTATTTGTTAAAAAAAAAAAAAATTTAAGGACAAGACTTCGCATCTTTTTACAAACGTTGAAGCATTTTATCAAGATTGTAAGAGAACAATTATTGAAAGATTTTCCAAAACGGAAAAGTCCATCCATGAATAACTTCGAACTTCTACAGATTTTTTTAATCCATGTCCATGAAATATTTACTAGACACAAATGCAACCTTTGGAAAGTTAGCGGGTGCATTGGCACAACACAAAAGGAATTCGCCTGTAAAGCGTATGTTCTAAAGGGCATGTGAAAATAGTTTTTTTTAAAATCCATAGGATCGATCGGTAATATGGAAAATAGCCAGAAAAAACCATCGATGGAAATTAGAATGTATTTATTTCCCCCTGGCAGTCCTATCTAGCAATTGAATCCAAAATGAAATGGAAAGTTATCTTTCAATAGTTGCTTCATTATGTTTACGATATCGAAACAAACAAGCCCAACTCGCCAACCATAATCAGTTCTTGTAGGGACATAGTTTTTAATCTTTATCGTGCTGTGAAGTACTGTAATAACCAACCACCTTTCTTTGGTACACAGTGAATGGGGCTTACCCAAGGGCTGTCGGTGATTGGATATATAATACCCGTATCGAGGAGTTTTACTATTTCTTTTTTAACAATTTCTTTCATGTTTGGATTTAATCGTCTTTGTTTTTTAATTACTTGTTTTTTTCATCCAGAAGTTAAATTTTATTTTTACAAAAAGATGGACATTACCAAAGAATAGCATGTTGTCTTCTAAGCAAAAGCTTGCTTGTGTCTTTTGAGAACAAAGACGAGCTTATTCTTATTTTGTTCGAAAGCTAGGATGATATTATCACAGGAAGAAAAGAAGGTTCTTCCAAAAATGTGTATTCTAGGTGATCAGGAAGAGGTTTGAGTTCAATATGCATAGGAGGTTCATCAAGAGATTTCTTGATTTTATAATCGGTATTGAATGTGATTTTTTCGAATGGTATTTCTTCATTAATTTCAGATTTAGTATTTTCTTTGATATTCATGGAATTGAATTCATCAAATTTGGAAAATATTTTATCTTGAGGGTCCTTCTTCATGAGTAAAGATTTGCTACTTCATCGAGAAGAGCATCGAAATCTTCTTCTAAGATTTCATCACTGACGTCAATACTAAAACATGTATTAACATTAGAATATCAATGTTTCATAGCAAAATCGATATAAAAGATCATTCGTTCGAAACGAACTCCAAGATTGAGTTGTTTTTATTTTACGCGAATTATAGCATCTTTAGTGTCTAGGAAAGGTCTTCCTAAAATAAAAGAAACTTTGCTGTCTTCTTCCATTTTAAGAATAATGAAATCCACGGGAAAAGTGAATTTATCAACTTCGACTAGCATATTTTCAGCAATTCTAATAGGGTATTGGAATGATCGGTCCGCTAATCTTATGCTCATTTAGTTGTTTTAAGAGTTTCGAGAGATAATTTTGCATAGAGAGAATACGGCATAAGATTAATGCTAGCGCCAAGATCGGCCAAGGCGTTGCAAAAGAAGGTTTTGCTGAAGGTACAAGGGATAAGGAAACTTCCAGGGTCTCCGAGTTTGGGTGGAACATTGTTTTAAATCATAGCTGAACTTTCATCGCTAAGAAATGCTGAAGAAATTTGTTTAATCTTATGCTTGTTGCTAATGAGTTCTTTAAGAAATTTGCCATAGTTCAGCATTCCTGCTAATTTATTGGCAAGAGGTACGTTGATTCAAATGGCAAGTATCATATCGGGAATTTTTTTGTATTTCTTTTCCATTTTCCTCTTTCCAAGGTGTTAAGGAAAGAAAAAGTGTTTATTATTAATATGGAATTGGTCTTGTATAGAATAGTAGTTTAGTTTGTATTTATCTGTAATAAGATCAAAAAACTTGGGTCAAAACTTAAGTAAATTGAACCAAAGTTGGACAAAGGTAGGAAAAATAGAAGGAATGGTCAATAAGTATAAATACCCCTTACTAGAGGTATTTACACAAGTCTTACACATTGTGATCTCCTCTCCTAGTCTCCTCTCTTTAATACTTTCACTTTCGTATGATAATATATGCAAACATGACATATAACAAGTGGTATCTATCGCCAGGCGAGAGCTCTATTTGGGTTCGTAGAGATTAAATCGAGCTTAATTGTGTGTATTTTCAATCTTCAGGCTTTCGTATCTAAGAAACGTGTAAGTTTCGTATAGTTTTGGTATTAGATTTACTATTTGACATGTATTTGATCTTAAAAAGCTTTCGTAACACTTTTGTATACGTTAAATTGTGGATTTAATAGCTTTTATATGAAAATTATTCGTCTAGATTTCATTTTTATCAAAAAATGTTGAATTTGATAGCTCTTGTATCGTAGAAACTAGTTTCGACAACTATTTTTAGACTTTGAGTTGCCTTTCAAATTGAGAAATAGGTTTCAGTAATTGTTTTTACTGATTAAAAAGCTTTCGTATTCTAGAAATTAGCTTTCGGTAAATGTTTTGGGCGGGAATCTTACTTTTAGAACACAGTTTGACTTTCGTATTGATTATAGTTACTTTCAGAAACTGTTTTTAAGCAAGAATTCTAGCTTTCGTAACATAATTATAACTTAGTGTATTTGAAAAGAAATTTAGATATTATCACTCAAACTTTAAAAATCCAGTCTAATGAGTCTAATTAGATTTGTAGTGAAGAAATTAAAACGAAAGATGAGGTTTCTTGGATTTTACAAAGTTTGTGGAGATTTGGAATTATTGAACAGTTGTGATTCCGTATCTGGAACTTTAGTACCGTTTTTGTTTCGTAGTATGTAGAAAGACATTCAAATCGGTGGTTTTGTATTTGGGGTTTCGTATCAAAAAATTGGTTTTGGTTTCGTACTCTAAGGTTTCGTAACACATGTTTCATACAGAAGGTTTCATATCACAGTTTCATAGTAGAGGTACTGTATTATAGGAAAGACACAAGTTTTGTACATTGAGGTTTCATATTTCTTGGTTTCATATTCAGATGTTTTGTAACACAACTTTCCTACTTGAAGGTTTCGTATTCCAGGTTTAGGATTTGAAGGTTTCGTATTTCATTATTAGAGGTTTCGTATCAAAGATTTTAGGATTTCGTATCTTCACACTTTCAAAAATTGGGCTTTCATATAAAGGTTTTTTGTTACTTAAACTTTGTGTACTAATCAAGGTTTTGTGTCTTCGAGGCTTCAGACTCATTTATAGTGTTGTAATACAAGCTTAGTTGTTATTGCTCTTTGATCTCACGATTGCAAGACTGTATCTCTAAAATGATCCCAGTTTGCATTGTATTCATTGTTTGATTCACATTATGTCTACTTCAAATTAACAAACTCTTGCTAATTCGGGAGCTTATGATAGACTTCCGATTTTAGAGAAAGGAAGTTATGTGCCATGGGCAAGTCGGTTTATGAGGTTTCTGGATAATAAACAGGAAGAAGGAGAGCGGATGCGGCGTTCAATTGACATTATGACCATACAAGGCAATGATTAACTAATCCAGAAGACCCAAACTGATAAATTACCTGAACCCAATCAGCAAATATGACTGAAGTCAACAAAAAATAATATCTTGCAGATATCAAAGTGATGAATTACCTTCTTCAAGGAATACCCAATGATATCTACAATTCTGTGGATGCTTGTAAAGATGCTAAAAAGTGGGAAAGGATCAAAAGGTTGATGCATGGTTTCGACATAACTAAACAAGAGAGACACTCGAGGCTTATGAATGAATTTGACAAATTTGTAGCGATGGAAGGAGAATCATTAGTATCTATGTATGAGAGGATGACAACACTCGTTAATGTTATGGATCGGAATAATGTTTGTCCTATACAAACATCCATCAACACCAAGTTTCTCAATTCATTGCAACCTGAGTGGAGCAAATATGTTACACTAACTCGTCAAAAGTATAATCTGATGGATATAGATTATGATGTGTTATTTGATAACTTAAGTCAATTTGAACCACATGTCCAAGCATCCAAAGCAAAGAAAGCTGCAAGTAATCATGATCCATTAGCCTTAGTAGCTCATTCAAATGTTCATTCTTTACATTCTCATGCAAGTCCTTCATATTCTCATTCACTACAACCATATTATGTCCTATCCTTCCATATTATGATTACGAAAGAAGATTAGTCAATGGGGATGCTCAGGAAGACAACATACAACTGAAATGATGTTTATTAGCAAAGCACTCCTAACAATAAACGACGCCGGACTTTCTAAAATACAAAGAATCAGAAAGTGATACATATGGGGGGAAAGGGTTGACAACAAAACAAGAATGTTTGGATATGACGGGAATGGTAAAAGGAATGTAGGAGACACAACAGAAATCAAGTACTATTCAAGAAATGATCTGGTTTGGCAGATGGAAAAAGATGACAATGTTCCAGCGGGTTTCACAACTAGAGTCAAATCGAGAAAGGAAAATAATTCAGAATGTTACAACTGCAATGCAAAAGGCCACTACGCCCGTAACTGTCCAAAACCCAAAATTCGTGATGCAAAGTATTTTAGGAAACAAATACTGTTGGCTATGAAAGATGAAGTTGGTGGCAACCTCAATGGAGAAGAAAATGATTTCAGATATTACAATCTAATGCAGAAGATGACAACTGGAAACCTAACAACTCAATAATCATGATGGAACCACTCAGTCCAGCAGATGACAAAGGTGATGCTGAACCAAAATATGACACTGAGGCTATAAGTGAGGTAAATGCTTAGCAAATCAATCTCATAATTGGAATGCTTTCCAAAGGTATTCATGAACAAACAAATCATGAGAAACTCAAACCTATTATTAACATATCTGCTGATGATCAAATTGATTCTAATATCATATTTGATGATCCTTATGTAGAAAATTATGGTGGAATATATGCCATGAGTTCCAATGCGTCATGGATCAATCATTTTGTATGGGAAACCATGATATAGGTCAGATGAGTCAGAGACAAGAGTCACGGCACAGACAGTAGATAAAATGCAAGAAAGGTGGACACTAAGAGGGGAGATTGTTAGGAATACGAAAAGTATCAGTCACTTCCAATATAGATAGTCGTAGCTTGTAGATTAATCATATGTAATGTTAGTAAGCTAACTGGGCAAAGTACACATAAAAAGCCTATGTTTAAGCCCATGGTCGGTTATAGCTTGAAGTATTTAAACCCTCTCCACAAATGGAGAGGGTGTTGGTTGTTCATTTTCTCACACACACTTAATCTAATATTCTCTTCTTTGTTTCTCTCTCTAAGTGTTCATCCAACCACATTTTTCTCTCTCTAAAACTCTAAACGAATTCTATACTATATGTGTTAAGATATTCTACATTCTCCTATTAAGAAAATCACCAAAAATGAAACATGAATGGGATCTTGATCTGAGATCAAAGATAAGAGAATGCAAGAGAGAATGAATGTATGAATGGATGCATAAAACAAGAGAACTGGCTTGGTATTTAAAGGCAAAATGTGTCTATTGTTCCTCGGTTCTGGCGATACCTTCCAAGAAGGGTACCGGCTAGTGTAAACCCAATGCACCGGGTGTCTGGCAGTGAAATCCGAATTTTTTACTTAAAAATCTTTTGTAATCTTTTAAGATCTTTCCAAGATTTTGAGTGATGTCATGCATGATGTAAATTTGCAAAATTATTTTTCTTTAGTTTTTTAAAAGTATGTATATAACAAAGGTTGTTTTAGAAATAAAAAGATGTAAGTGTATTTTGTTGTTTAGATATGAATAAAGGTGTATAATTGACTTTTTTGGAATCCTTGAAAATAAGAAGTCCAATGTCAATTATACTTGTTGAAGAATGTAAATGACTTGTATGATTTAATTTTGAAAGACGATCACGTTGTTAAAATACACGAATGACGCTTTGATGTATGATGATTTATGAATATGATGTTTGATATATGATGGATGTTTAGTTAGAAAACTACTGGTTTAAAACGTTATAAAATTTAATTATACTTCCAATGATTTTATGATTGTCACCAACAAAACATGGATATATTGTAAAATATAAATAAACATTTTTACGGCTTATTTGTATTAATAATCTCCCCCTATTTGTTGATGACAAAACATAAAATTATTGAAAGTAAAGTATAAAATTTATAAGTTTTAAATTCGAGTTTTTACTTCCTTCTCCCCTTTTTTGTCAAAACAAAAAGAGCGTCAAAGAAAAACTAACAAACATGTGCGATGTATGACAAGAAAAGATAAATATGAGATGAACCGAAATGAATCAGGTCAAATGTAATAATAGAATTGATAGTGGTGTTTTGAATTTTAATCGAATGCTATGCTCCACCTTGGCGAGAGCTCCCCTTTAATGAGGGCGTCAAGGAATCCAAATGGATTTTGAAATCTACAAAAAAAAATGTTAGTGATATGATTCTATATGCAATTCTAAGCTCCAAGTTTGGGGATTCCCTACAAAAAGAAAGAGATTATTTCTAAAACCTCCAAGAACAATAGAAGTATACAAAAACCAAATCCTGTGAACCCGGTTCCCCTGGTGCCTTTGCTAAAAGGTACCGGCCTTCTTTGCAGAAGGGTACCATGCAACCTGATCATGTAGGCAGCAGATTTCTATTTAAAGCGGGAAACTAAAGATTCAAGCATATTCGAAAAGATATCATAAATTATCACAATCATAAATAAATGGATGGAAGGAGCATATGATAACTTAACATTAAACTTTTAACCATGAAGTAAAACATAAAATGTTCATAATAATTTTAAACACAGAAAAATAAAATCATGGCCTAGTTCTAAATATCAAAATGACTAACTACTCTATCAAACACATATGGTCCTTAATGCTTGCAATTATGGTGTTTGGTTTGTGAGGCGTTCAAGGATATGATTAAGCATGAAATGCATTTTGTCCCGAACCTCATGGATAATGGTTTGAGTGTGTCGACAGTGGGGAAAAGTGTGTTCATGTGATGGTGGAATTGATGACGACCCATCAATCCATAAGGCGTTGGTAGAAATATTACGAAGTTCATGTTTTGGTGATGACAAACATGTAACTTATAACACATAACGTAAAGTGCTTAAGTTACTCGTGATCACAAATCATCAATGCATTCATACGAAAACATCTTTCGACGTCTCAAGTCTGCTTCAACGAAGTTTGCACCCGACGTAAATCACTTAAGGTATGAATAAATAAATGCTTAATTTATTTTATGATCAAAGGAATTTTTATTTTTCTTAAACCTTACATTTTTATAAAATGTAACAAACATTTTTTAAAACATATACAAAACATTTTTTTATTTAAAAGAAATGTTTTAATCAAAATAAATATTCTGAATTCAAAATTTCTACCTAAAAACGGCTAGAAATGTTTTAGAAAACACCTCCCTTGGAAAAGAGAAAAAGGGAGAGTCTAGGCCTGGGCGGCCCCTTTAACTATAAAGGCTGCCCCCTTAGTGATAAGGGGGCCGGCACATGAGCCAAGGGGGCCGGCCAGACAAAAAGGCTCTCAGTTTTGCCTATAAATATTAGACTATTCCTAACTGATTTTCTCACATTTCACACTCATTCTTTTCTGTCTAAAATCAGTTTATACATCATCTATAATCCTTTGATCATATAATCTTAAGAATTTGTTTCCAAGTGATGCAAGCTTATTCCTTCAAGTGCAAGAGAAGAACTCTCGTTATCATCAAGATACGAAGTTATGTAGTTTAGTTAGTGCATTCGTGACATGTCTTACATTCACAATGTATAGATCGAGTCCATGTATTCCAAACTTGTATAATAGCTAGATCATGGTGATCATGGTGTGTTTAGTTGTTAGATCGTGATGATCATAGAAAGTATAGTTAGATCGTGGTGATCATATAAAGAAGAGTTAGTAGTGAAGTGAAGTTGTGCGGTGAAGTGAAGTTGTGCGGTGAATAAGTTGTGTCGTGAAGTGAAGTTGTGCGTTAGTTTTTTAGTCCCTATATACATAAGTATATGATTGGTTCTAGCTATGGTTAGGAATCGGACATTGGCTTTGTGTCGGGGAAATAGGTGTAAGCTTAGTTGTGTATGGTTTTTCTCCGCCTAAAGGAGCTTTGGAGTGTTGACTTGTGAAGTAACTTCTGAGTTTGGGTACTCGGGACCCAGTCTAACTCTACGGTTAGTTAGGTTTTTTGGGACTAGAGTGGCAGTTATATAGATATGTGTATACAGATTCAGAGTTAGATAGTTTTATAACGTGAACTAGGAGTATACTAAGTATACTCCTGAGTGTAGTAGTCGGAGTATAGTAGATTGAAAGTTCTTTTGTAAGAAGGAGTAAGTTTTCATTGGTGGTTGTGAGAACAATATAGGTAGAGTAAGTTCTTAAAATAGCCCACAACTAACCCCTCAAGTATAGTGGATTGAATATTATGTGGAGATCCAGTCATGGTACTAGCCGACGTGAGAAGAGGACTATTCTCTATCATTCAGTACTAGTAACGCTGTGTTCATTTTAATGTATGGTGAGTGGAGCAAGTAGTGGCGAGAGATGCTTCTATGGACGAACCTCTATTAAATCATCGCGTCCAGTTTACACTTCTTTTTACTTTTCGCTTATTCATCTTTATTTACCTTATCGGTTCTTCATTTATATTTGCTTTAGTATCTATATGTGTTGTAGATTGTTGCTTATATTGTTTGAATGATGATTGTGTGTCATGGTTATGAAGTTAATATTATTGATTGTGTTTATAGTTCTATGAATGTTCTAATGGAACATAGTTGTATATATTCACATCCATAAATATGCATCCTAAAAACCCTTGATGGATAATATGATATAATATTTTAGTTTTTAAATGGAACGTATTCATCCTCCTTTACGATGTCCAAATTGGTTCAGTGCCACATCGCTCTAATTTTCAAAACAAATGGTTTTAAAAATGGAGCACGATCCATGTATCAAATTACCCATGAAAAGGATTAAATATGAAAAGTGTTTTGTTGCTTAACTTGTATTAGTTTTGTTGTTAAATACACTTAGTATACTAGCTCGAAGTAAAAATGATGCTTAAAATAAGTGTTTAATGTTCGGTATCAAACTTAGTAAGTTATACATCTTTCCACTAAGTCACTAAATGATTTTGTACAAAAAATGTGAATCTGTGTGTCAGATGGGCGGCCCCCTTATCTCCTGAGCGGCCCCCTTATCAATCAGGGACCACCTGTTTGATTCGGCAGATTTCAGAAACTTTAAAAATTCATATAAAATCTACCGTAAGTCCATAGAAGTCGTGCCACCCGTCATTTTAAAGATAATTGAGTATACTTTCGTTTAAAAATACTTTCAAGTATTTATTCCAAACTTAAGTAAATCAAAAATGCAAAATACTACATAGTGGTCAAAAATTTGTGTGTCGTTTTGACGTAAAACGTGTATTTTACCCTTTCCTTCGCGTCGGTTATTTCTAGTCGGTATGTATTTGAAAAATGGTGTAATTAACTTTTCAAAAATATTAAAATTGGTTAATTTTAACATATTCGTTTTCAAACAAAACCGAGCTAAGTATACATTGTTGTATCTAATACACAAAACGACGACAAGTACTCTTATGTGTTATGCTATGTGATTACGTGCAGTTCTTTGTGTCTTAATTTTGTTAATAGAATTTATTAAATGATCGTTGCTATTTGTAATTGAGCTAATTGAATATCTAAGTACATGTGCCATGTACACTATTCATTTATAGCTAGTTTTTCGGATTATGCCTAACTAGAACTTATGCTAGATTTCTTGTACTAAGTTGCGAAATTGTATTTGCATTGCATATAGGCATAGATCACTTAATTTACAAATGTTACATAAACATCTTGTAAATCTTTTCGAGTATGGGAATATACTTAGGAATAAGAGTTCAATAACTTGTCAAGTATATTATTAAATGTGTTAAAACTAGTCACCTAAATATTTCCAACGATTTAATCTATTTTCAACAACACGTTTAAATATTTTTAACAACTTGCTTTGTTTGACCTTGGGTTGGTTAAACAAAAGAAAAGATTGTATTAATACATTAGTAACTAAGAAAAAGAAAATGCTTGTGCTTGCATGGTTCTAACATACACACATAATTATATATATATTTTTTAAAAACATATAGTATTTACAAAAGATGCGTGTTGTATAAAAATGGTTAGAAAACTCATTTATATACTCATAAAATGTCAAAAACTATGCATAGTATACATAACAACAAATAGTTTTTCGCACAAGTAAAATTTACGACAATCTTGAAATATGATATTAACTTATCATTATTCATCAACCTCACCTTACAACTAATCTTGGGATTAATGGAACACACTATTTAAATATTTATTTATTTTCTTTTAAATGAGTGTTCGTGAGGGTCAAGAAAGATTTCGAGAATATATCAATTCATTATTCAAATTATGATTGATATCTTTATTGAATCTAATTGACAAGTTTTCGTGTATGGACATGAAATCGGATTCTTATTTGTTTAGTTTCAAGATTATATCAAAACATAACAAAAGATATCATCTTGGATCTACATAACTCAATCACACTTGATTGATATGAAAATAATTACATCCTTTTCTAGATGAAAAGAATATGCATCGGATCATAACTCACACTTGTGTTGATGATGCCATATTGAGTCTACTTGTCCAATGACTGTGTTCCAAATATTATACTAATATGTTTAATACATGCATAAAATACACAATGAAGTAGGATTGATGATTTGGATGTTTCGTCCGAAATATTCAAGCAATTTACATTGCAATGCAATTGGTAAATGTGTCATTTCCGAAAAACCAAACACGAGCAAACTAACAATATATGTAAACTTTGCTCATACAACATAAAAGCACAACTCATAGCTAAAATTCACTTTTAACTAAAATTCTAAAATAAAAATAATATTCTTGTTTATTCACCTAGGATAACATGATGTTTGGGAAACATTATGTTTAAAGATTTTATGGACTTATCGTATTAAACGATTGATAAAGGATAATATATATCCTATGCATCTTATTTTCTTCGTAGCATAAATGGTTGTGTTACAAGAAAATACGCTACATATAATTTGAAAAATATAAGTTATTAGAATTGAAAAATAACCTATCAAAATATGTATCAATGCATAAACAAGTAAAAATACATTTATTTAATTATGATATACAACATTGATAAGAATAATAATTTTAGAAAAGCATATTTGTTTAAAAAAATATAAGTCTCTTTTTAATCATTTATCATTAAAGAATCACAAACTCAATTAAGATAAATAATATTTATGAGATTCATTTCACATGACATGAAGTGGAGAATTCTTAAAACACTCTCAATATAACATATTTGTCATTGTCATAAATAAGCACTTCTCTTGGCTTTTGAAAAATCAAACGCGTTAAATATCACATGTGACAACTGCACATGTAAGATGACTAAGTATAAGACTTTCATTAAATCAAGAAATATGTAATCGAAACCAAACAACCTATTGATCTTGAACAAAAGATTAAAACATTTTTCTTATGCTTATCTACACATCTTTATTAGGATTATGCAAACCGGAATTAAGTATGTTAGTTGAGTCATGTTAGGCCCTCTATGAAAAGATAATACAAATTCTATCTTTTTTACACTTCATTAGGCAAATATAAGAACTCTATTTTGTCTAACATGAGAATGACTACTGGAGAATCTATTGCATTAGAAATTTAATTTGACCTAACGGTTGAATTGCTTCCAAGAGTGAAGTTGGATTCGGTGTATAACCCGTAAAAATGGTCATGTTTGAGCACCACTAGTGATAGTCTCATATTTATTCTCTAATTTGATTAAATGGCTCTTTCTAAATATGCCTAATGATAGTCTACATCGATAGACTTTGTATATCATTAGGAGTACACACTAAGCACGTAGAAATTAGGCTTTTCTTTAGTCAATCTAGACACAATGCATCTCACATATGTGCTTTAATGTTTCAAGATGATTACTGGTTCACATGTATTGTAATTATATGTCTTCGTGATCTTGATGCTCAATGTTTAATTACTTAAATATTAAATGCATGTCCACTATAAAGGCATTTGTCTTTTTCTAGCAATTTAGATAAAATATTTCTTAGTACCACTCAAACGTGAACCGTTTATTTTTTTTTTTGTCTAGGTCTAGGAATGATGAAACAAATCTCATAAACGTGTCATTCTCATTTTAATAGTCTTGTTACTATTAAATACATTTCGATAAATCTTGACAACTTAATCATTTCATCCAAAATGTTTAATGCATTTAATGATGCGAAATGTCAAAATAAGCGCGCTAGTGAGACACACATAGATTGGTTCATGTCTAAGTCGTTCACAACTTACACCAAAACACCTTAAGTCATGCTCTATTATTATATAGATGGTATCACTAAATATACTATCTTCCGTCCACATTTCCACATTACCACCTTTGGTGAGACAACCCCGTATACACGTCATCGTGTGATTGTTCTATGAACAATCGCAATAATCGAGAAGGAGCTACAATAACTTCAACGGACATGAAGTCATACACTATGCTAACGGCGGAGCATTCCATCACATGAAATTGTCCAAGACGTGCTCATGCGCTTTCCGTTGTTATTTTCTCTCTCCTATATTCTATTCTCTTTTATCTCCACAAACTTATGTCCGGACATGACACGAGATTAATCTACGGAAGGAGAAATCACACACATCTTCACATATACATCCTTTAACCAACACAACATCTCACGAACCTCACAACTATGGTGACCTTTTTATTCTCACTAGAAAACCACAACGATACACTTCTAGCTAAAAACACTACCAAACACTCATAATAACCATAACTTTACTTATCTTACGTCTTGTCTAGTACGATCGACTAGTTCTAGTACACCCAAATAACCGAAAAGTGAAATGAAACACCAAATCATCCTTACTACTATCAAACCTGATTCATCCACCTGTCACTTCACAATGACAAGATTAACCATGACAACACCAATTACACCCTAAGGTGAATTTCGTAAATGAAATGCGTCTCAAACACCT
The DNA here is from genome assembly GCA_026074375.1 of Tanacetum coccineum. Lineage (NCBI taxonomy): Eukaryota > Viridiplantae > Streptophyta > Magnoliopsida > Asterales > Asteraceae > Tanacetum > Tanacetum coccineum. The sequence continues at coordinate 52,071 of BQNB010010274.1, forward strand.
GATATCTCGAACTCATAAACACAATGTGTAACCTTGTTGTCAAAAGCAAGTGAATTTCGTAAGAATAGCGTCTCATCTTATATCCCGACACTCATAAACACATGTGTGCCTATGTTGCCAATGCAATGAAATTTCGTACATGAAATGCGTCTCATCAAATCATTTACCACTGTTAAACAAGTGAAGAACTCAAAGAAGATATTAAATCTTCAAAGTGTTGTTGAGCATCACAAACATCGGGGTCTTTCTTTGTTCATTATCCTCCGCTTTAGAGCAAGTGAAGAACACAAAGATGATATTCAACCATTAAAGAAACCCAAAAAGCACCATCATACCACCAAAACCAACTCTTTCATTGACTTGAAAAATGAAGACACTCATAAACCCATGCAACCCAAGCTTCAAATGAATTATCACCCTAGTGCTGCTCCAAATGCACCCTTCATAAAACCCCATCTACCAAAGACATAATCTCAACATCCTCTTCATTGACTACACACCAAAATACACCAACTCTTTCATCACTCCTTCCACAAAACGGATACCTAAACTCCTCCCATTTTCACCTCCTCCTAGAGTTACCTACTACCACCTCCTCCACAAGCTCAAGCAACGCCCATCTCATCTGGAAATAACCCTCTTCTACTCTTCACCATTACTCCACTGTTGAATCATTCACAATTTGTGTCTTCACTTTTTCTTTCTCCACCATTAGACCACACATTTTATCTCACACCTGTTGTTCTCATTCAACATTAAACAACCAACAAGCGACACCCAACAATACCTATAGTCAACACCTTTCCTTTCATTTTACCATCATCCTTCTCGTTTATTCCTCAACCCAATCATCCCTTATCATCAACATTTACTTCGACCTAAGAGTCTTACAATAAGTTTATCCTTAAACACCCCTCTAACATGAAAAATAGCATAACATAATGCTTAAACAAAGAAACTTGAAGATTTAGGTCTATCTCTCAATACAATCCTTAGTCTACTTTAAACCCACAATTTACTTCTTATCCACATTATTGACATTCTTTGGAACGCATGTCATTCTCTCATCAATAAGACACCCCTTGTGCAGTCACAAGTCTTACAGTCCTTACAAGCACGTATATGTCGGATCTTATCATTGGTTTCTTAAACATTTTCCATAATAAGCATATCATTATTTTTCTCTTTATTTAGGTTGTTTGTCTTTAGTGCCACCACTTTAGAAGTGCATATACCTAAAACAATACATGATTTGTTCCCACTAAAGTGTCCTTGCATATATACATATATTCTATCATACATCATTATCATATAGATATATAATAATTATATAATTATATATATATATTAATATCTGTGTGTGTGTGTGTGTGTGTGTGTGTGTGCATTTTTCTACTAACTTTGTTGTAAGCACTTATTTTCGTGTCTCCACAAAATTTCTTGGTGCCCCTACCCAATCAAGAGGGAGCATACATCAAGGATGAGCCATTTGCAAATTACAAGCCGTCACTGTTTGCAACCGTTTAATACATCTAAACATTTTTGATATGTTGTTTTTTTCAATACCATTATATATTTTTTGTTGTACGAAACTAACCATTGATGTAGGTTAAGAGTTTGCAACTAATTTGATCCATGGATCCGCTTGAGTCAAATGTTAAGGGATTCTCATTGTTAAAAGGGATTGATAGAATCAAGACTTTCACCTTAGGATGATGCATAGCTCTGCCTCTTGTGATTGAAGAGTTGAGTGGTAGTTATCTAGTCTCGTCTAGGAGATCCCCTTTTGTTTCGACAAAAGGGAGAGAAGTAAACAAGTCTAACATTATACATTTTGAACTATGAGTTATAGTTTTAACATATTTTGTCATCATAAAAAGGGGGAGATTGTTTGGTCGAAATATTACATTACAAATATTTAATCTATACAATTCTCTTCTGTTTGGTGATGACATACATGTTAACTTATAACACATAACGTAAAGTGCTTAAGTTAAATCCGTAATCACTATCATCAATTCACACGTACAACATCTTTCCGACGTCTCATGTTTTTCTTCCTCAAACACAAAATTAAGTTCTCACCACCCGATCTAAATCACCCACTAAAGGATCTCTCTCAACAACAACAACGGAGGAGGAGGAAAAGAGAAGATCCTTTAGTGATTTACGTCGGGTGCGAACTTAAATTTTTTGTTGAAGAAAACATGAGACGTCGAAAGATGTTGACGTATGAATTGATGATTTGTGATTACGATTAACTTAAGCACTTTACGTTATGTGTTATAAGTTACATGTTTGTCATCACCAAAACATGAAGAGAATGTATAGATTAAATATTGTAATGTAATATTTCTACCAACAATCTCCCCCTTTTTTATGATGACAAAATATGTAAACTATAACTCATAGTAAAATGTATAAGTTACTTGTTTACACTTCCTCTCCCCCTTTTGTCGAAACAAAAAGGTGGACTCCTAGACGAGACTTTAACTACACTTCAACTCTTCAATCAAAGAGGCGAGCTTGCATCATCCTAAGTGAAGTCTTGATTCTATCAATCCCTTTTAAACAATGAAATCCCTTTAACATTGACTCAAGCGGATCCATGGATCAAATTAGTTGCAAACTCTTAACCTACATCAATGGTTAGTTTCGTACAACAAAAAATATATATAGGGATGAAAAACACATATCAAAAAATGTTTAGATGTCTTAAACGGTTGCAAACGTAACGGCTTGTACATTTGCAAATGCTCATCCTTGATGTATGCTCCCTCTTGATTGGGGCACCAAGAAATTGAGTAACGAAAAAGTGCTACAAAACAAAGTTAGTAGAAAAATGCACACACACACACACACACACACACACACATATATATATATATATATATATATATATATATATATATATATAATGATGATAGATATATATATGGCAAGCAACTCTCTATGGGGGGGAACAAATCATGTATGTTTTAGGTATATGCACTCTAAAGTGTGGCACTAAAGACAACAACCTAAATAAAGAAAAATAATGAATGCTTAATTCATGGAAATGTTTAGGAACCAATGATAAGATTCGACTTATACATGCTTAAGGACTAAGACTTGACCAACAAGTCTTATTATGAGAATGACTCCTTCCAAGATGTCATATGGATAAGAAGTATTGTGGGTTTAAATAGACTAAGGATTGTATTGAGAGATTCCTAAATCCTCAAGGTTTCTTTGTTAAGCATTATGTATGCTTTTCATGTTTGGGGTGTTTAAGGATAAACATTATTGCGTAAAGACTTTAGTCGAAGTAAAATGTTTGATGATAAGTAGATGATTGGTTGAGGAAACATAAATACAAGGAAAAAAAAGAAAGGCGAGCGTAATGAAAGGGAAGGGTTGACTATCAGGTTTTGTTGGGTGTTTTGTTGGTTGTTAATGTTGATGAACAAAGGTAAAAATGTGAAAATGGTGGAAGAAAAGTGAAAGACACAACATTGTGATGATTCAACAAGTGGAGTAATGGGTGAGAGTAAGAGGGTTATTTCCATTGAGTTGGGTGCTTGAGTTGGAGGTGGTGGAGGAACTCTAGGAGGAGGTGACAATGGAGAGTTTAGGTATCCATTTGTGGAAGGAGATGATGAAAGAGTTGGTGATTTTGGTGTGTAGTCAATTGAAGAGGATGAGGTGTCTTTGGTAGATGGGGTTTTAGAGGGTGCATTTGGAGCACTAGGAGATAATTCATGAAGCTTGGGTGATGGGTTTATAGTGTCTTCATTTTTCAAGTCAATGAAGAGTTGTTTTGGTGGTATGATGGTGATTTTTGGTTTCTTTAATGGTTGAATATCATCTTTGTGTTCTTCACTTGCTCAAAAGCGGAAATGAACAAATGAAAGACACGATATTGTGATGCTCAACAACACTTTGAAGATTTAATATCTTCTTTGTGTTCTTCACTTGTTAAACAGTGGAAATGATTTGATGAGACGCATTTCATTACGAAATTCATTTGCATTTGGCAACATAGGCACACATGCTTATGAGTGTCGGGATATAAGAATGAGACGCATTTCATTACGAAATTCACTTGCTTTTGACAACATAGGTACACATGCTTATGAGTGTCGAGATATAAGGATGAGACGCATTTCATTACGAAATTCACTTGTGGGGAATGGTACCAGAGTGAATCTTCTTGTTTGAAAGTGACAAGGTGGCATGAATCAAGGTGATAGTAGTAAGGATGATTTGGTTTTTTCATTTCACTTTTGTTATTTTTGGGATGTACCTAAACTGGGGTGATCACTAACAAGAGTAAATAAAAGTTATGAGGTTTGAGTGTATGGTAGAAGTGTATCTTGTGGTTTCTAGTGAATAAAAATCACCTATGTGAGTTCTTGAGAGTGTTTGGTTAAAGGATATATGTGAAGATGTGTGTTTTCCCTTCCCTTTTAATTCGTGCTCATCCGGACATAAGTTTGTGGAATAAAAAGAATAAATAAAGAGAAATAACAACGGAAGCGATGAGCTTGACAATTTCATGATGGATGACGGTTAGCATACGATGAACTTCATCCGTGAAGTTATGTAGCTCTTCTCGAATATTGCGATTGTTCATAGAACAATCACACAATGAGGTACGGGGTTGTCTCAAAGGTGGTAATGGAAATGTGGACGGAAGATATTAACCATCTATATAATAATAGAGGCATGATTAAGGTTTTTGTGAAACGACTTAGACATGAACAATAAGTGACATTTTAATTTGCATTTCGCAAATTAAAAATGCTTAAACATTTTGGATGAAATGATTAAGTTGTCAAGATTTATCGAAATGTATTTAATAGTAACAAGACTATTAAAATGAGAATGACACGTTTATGAGATTTGTTTCATCATTCCTAGACCTAGATAAAAAAAGAAATTAAATGGTTCACGTTTGAGTGGTTTGGTGAGGATGTCAGCGATGTTGTCTAGATTGAGTAAGGAAAAGCCTAATTTCTACGTGCTTAGTGTGTACTCCTAATGAGATATATCATTAATAATATTGAAGCTTATTTGTTTTGAATTACTGTTTCATTGATAATTCTTATTAATATTAAAGATTAGATTCCGCATAATCTTTAATATATTCAAACAAACCTTTTACTATAGTTGTGTTAGATTTATCTAATATAACTAATCCTTAAACAAGCTTAAGGAATTCGATCTATTGAAGTGGGATCAACACAATAGATTCTCTAGTAGTCATTCTCATGTTAGACAAAACAGAATTCTTATATTTGCCTAATGAAGTGTAGCAAAGATAAAGTTTGTATTATCTTTTCATAGAGGGCCTAACATGACTCAACTAATATACTTTAATTCTGGTTCGCATAATCCTAATCAAAATGTGTAGAATTCTAAGATAAGCGTAAGCAAGATGTTTTAATCTTTTGTTCAAGATCTATAGGTTGTTTGGTTTCGATTAATGGATTTCTTATAATTAGTCATCTTACATGTGTAATTGTCACAAGTGATATTTAACGTGTTTGGTTTTTCAAAAGCCAAGAGATGTGCTTATTTGTGACAATGACAAATATGTTATATTGAGAGTGTTTGAGAATTCTTCATTTCATATCATGTGAAATGAATCTCATCAATATTATTTATCTTAATTGAATTTGTGATTCTTTAATGATAAATAATTAAAAAGAGACATATTTTATTTTTTAAACAAATATGCTTTTGTAAAATTATTATTCTTATCAATGTTGTATATCATAATTAAATAAGTATTTGAATAAATGTATTTTTACTTGTTTATGCATTGACACATATTTTGATAGGTTATTTTTCAATTCTAATAACTTATATTTTTCAAATTATATGTAGTGTATTTTCTTGTAACACAACCATTTATGCTACGAAGAAAATAAAATGCATATGATATATATTATCCTTTATCAATCGTTTAATATGATAAGTCCATAAATTCTTTAAACATAATGTTTCCCAAACATCATGTCATCCTAGGTAAATAAACAATAATATTATTCTTATTTGAGAATTTAGTTAAAAGTGAATTTTGGCTTTGAGTTGTGCTTTTATGTTGTATGAGCAAAGTTTACATATGTTGTTAGTTTGCTCGTGTTTGGTTTTTCAGAAATGACACATTTACCAATTGCATTGCAATGTAAATTGCTTGAATATTTCGGACGAAACATCCAAGTCGTCAATCCTAATTCATTGTGTATTTTAAGCATGTATTAAACATATTAGTATAATATTTGGAACACAACCATTGGACAAGTAGACTCAATATGGCATCATCAACACAAGTGTGAGTTATGATCCGATGCATATTCTTTTCATCTAGAAAAGGATGTAATTATTTTCATATCAATCAAGTGTGATTGAGTTATGTAGATCCAAGATGATATCTTTTGTTATATTTTGATATAATCTTGAAACTAAACAAATAAGAATCCGATTTCATGTCCATACACGAAAACTTGTCAATTAGATTCAATAAAGATATCAATCATAATTTGAATAATGAATTGATATATTCTCGAAATCTTTCTTGACCCTCACGAACACTCATTTAAAAGAAAATAAATAAATATTTAAATAGTGTGTTTCATTAATTCCAAGATTAGTTGTAAAGTGAGGTTGATGAATAATGATAAGTTAATTTCTTATTTCAAGATTGTCGTAAATTTTACTTGTGCGAAAAACTATTTGTTGTTATGTATAATATGCATAGTTTTTGACATTTTATGAGTATATAAATGAGTTTTTAACCATTTTTATACAACACACATCTTTTGTAAAATATTATATGGTTAAAAGAAATATAATTATGTGTGTATGTTAGAACCATGCAAGCACAAGCATTTTCTTTTTCTTAGTTACTATTGTATTAATATAATATTTTATTTTGTTTAACCAACCTAAGGTCAAACAAAGCAAGTTGTTAAAAATATTTAAACATGTTGTTGAAAATAGATTAAATCGTTGGAAATACTTAGGTGAGTCGTTTTAACACATTTAATAATATACTTGACAAGTTATTGAACTTTTATTCCTAAGTATATTCCCATACTCGAAAAGATTTACAAGATGTTTATGTAGCATTTGTAAATTAAGTGATCTATGCCTATACGTAATGCAAATACAATTTCGCAACTTAGTACAAAAAATCTAGCCTCAGTTCTAGTTAGGCATAATTCAAAAAACTAGCTACAAAGGAAAAGTTTATATGACACATGTGCTTGGATATTCAATTAGCTAAATTTCAAATAGGAACGATTATTTAATATTTTCTATTAACAAAATTAAGACATAAAGAAGTGCACATATTCATATAGCATAACACATAAAAGTACTTGTCGTCATTTTGTGTATTAGATACAACAATGTATACTTAGCTCGGTTTTGTTTGAAAACGGATTAGTTTCTTCCCCATTTCAAAAACTAACCAATTTTAATATTTTTGAAAAGTTAATTACGTCATTTTTCAAAGATATACCGACTAGAAATGTCCGACTCGAAAGGAAAAGATAAAATACAAGTTTTACGTTAAAATGAGACTCAACGTTTTGGACAATAAGTGGTATTTTGCCTTTCTGACTTACTTAAGTTTGAGATAAATACTTGAAAGTATTTTTATGTGAAAGTAGACTCAATTATCTTTAAAATAACGGGTGACACGACTTCTACGGACTTATGGTTGATTTTATATGAATTTTCAAAGTTTTCAAAAATCTGCCGAATCAGACAGGTGGTCCCCTTAAATATAAGGGGGCCGGCACCCTAATTAAGAGGACCGGCCATTGGAGATAAGGGGGCCGGCACCTGACACAGATTCGCCTTTTTTTGTACAAAATCATTTAGTGACTTAACGAAAAGATGTACAACCTACTGAGTTTGATACCTACTTCACTAGTCAACATGCTCCCTTTAGGCGGAGAAAACCGAACACAACTAAGCTTACACTGATTTTCGACACTAAGCCAAATGTCGAGTTCTAATCCTAGCTAGAACCAATCTATCACAACTAACCACACTACTTCGCAATAATTCACAACTTCTCTTCACCACACAACTTTACTTCACCACACGACTTCACTTTACTTCACGACTTCACTTCACGACTTCACTTCACGACTTCACTTCACTTCACAACTTCACTTCACTACTTCTTCACTACGATTCACAACTTCTTCAATACGATTCATAACTTTACTTCACCTAGACACTACTACGATCACACCAATCTAAACTTTACTAAAGATCACCCGATTTAACTATACTACCATAATCACCGCGATCTTACAACTATACACACCATGATCACCATGATCTAACTATTACACAAGTTTGGAATACATGGACTCGATCTATACATTGTGAATGTAAGACATGTCACGAATGCACTAACTAAATTACATAACTTCGTATCTTAATGATAACAAGAGTTCTTCTCTTGCACTTGGAGGAATAAGCTTGAATCACATGGAAACAAATGCTTAAGATTAAATGATCAAAGGATTGTAGGTGATGTATAAACTGATTTTAGACAGAAAAGAATGAGTGCAAAAGGTTAGAAAATCAGTGGGGAATAGTCCAGTATTTATAGGAAATTTGGGTTGACTTTTTGTCTGGCCGGTCCCCTTAATTAGGGTGTCGGTCCCCTTAATAATTAAGGGGACTGCCCTTATAATTAAGGGGGCCGCCCAGCCTGGACGCTCCCTTTTGTCTTTTCTGGAACATTTCTAGCCGTTTTTAGGTTGAAAATTTGAATTCAAAATAATTATTTTGAATAAAACATTTCTTTTAAATACAAAAATGTTTTATATAAGTTTTAAAAAATATTTGTTACCTTTTATAAAAATGTAAAGTTTAAGAAAAATAAAAATTCCTTTGATCATAAAATAAATTAAACATTTATTTATTCATACCTTAAGTGATTTACGTCGGGTGCAAACTTTGTTGAAGCAGACTCTGTCGAAGTAATGTAGGATGTTGTAGTTTGGAATGACTGTGAGGTTAGGGTGTTCACTTGTAACTTAAGCTCACTTAAGCACTTTATGTTATGTGTTATAAATTACATGTTTGTCATCACCAAAACATGAAGAGAATGTATAGATTAAACATCATAATATCTCTACCAACAAAGTTTTATAAATTTAAAACTTGTAAAATTCAATGATTAATACACATCAAGTTTTTGGTGCCGCTATCGGGGAGCTATAATTAGTTTATAATTTAGATTTTTGTAATTTGTTCTACTAATCATTGTTTTTGTCAAGAATGACTCGAAATAGCAACACTAAGATATTTACCCCTTTTGCAAATCCTGAAAGGCAATTTCAAGCCAGGAAGGATACCACGCCCATTTCAGTCCATAACATCTATTCCTTTTACGAATCTGAACCGTCAGACGCTGAATTTAAAGAAATAGGAGAAGTTGATATTGAGACACTTACAATGGAGCAATACTTAGCTCTATATTGTGGTGGTACAAGGAGAGGAGTAAGGAAACCTGAGATTGAAGGAAATGTGGATTTTGAAATTAAAGGTCAGTTTCTAAGAGAACTGAGGGATAACACTTTCTCGGGTAATGAAAATGAAGACGCTAGTTTATTTAACATCTCGGGAGTTTCAGGAGATGCAATTATGTTACGAGTATTCCCTCTCACTCTAACAGGAACGGCGAAAAGATGGCTGGAAAGAGCACCTACACAAACAATAAACACATGGGATCTTCCAAAATGGATTTTCATCCTAAGATTTTTCCCACCTTCCAAAACTTCTAAACATCTGGAGGAAATTCATAATTTCAGACAGGAAGGAAGAGTGACTTTATATCAAGCGTGGGAGAGATACATTGATCTTCTTTTTAAATGCCTGACACACAACCTCAACGATTACCAGAAAGTAAACACCTTTTATAAGGGTCTTTAAGATTTCCACCCATCAAATGTTAGACTCTCGCGAACCAATTCCAGGACTTACAGCCGATTCTAGGACTTATAGCCACAAGGGCTTTGGTGACAATTCAAGAAATGGCCGATCATTCACATGATGAGGAAAGAACAGGAGAATATAACTCAACCCAAATAAGCACTATAACTGATAAACTTAAAATTCTCAATCGCAATATGCAAAATCTTAGGGAAAATGTTCTTGCTATCAAGGGAGGGTATAAACTAGTTGATGAAATGTACTACCTTTCAAGCGAAGAGGTGAAATTTGTCAAGGCAACTAAGTATAGGGAGGACAACCTTGGGGTGACACCAGGTAATAACTCACCATTAAGGAATAACTTTAAACATGAAGAAATATTTGAAAAATATCTAGAAGAATCATGTAAAAGGCAAGACATGTTCAATGAATGGATGGAAATACTTAGAGACACCATGGATAAAAACCTTAGGAGACACGATTCTGTAATCAAGGTAATTGAAGAAAATGTTGCGCGGCTGGTTCAAGCGGTGAAAACTCATGATAAATTGAATTGAAATAAGACCTTAGATATAAAAAGCGGCATAATTGTTAACCTCCCTTATGATAATTATAACTTAGCCCATAGTGAGAATTCTGTTGGGCCGGAAATCGTAAAGAAAATAGGAGAAGAAGACAAATTACCTCAAAAGACACCTGTTAAGGAACCAGGAACTTTCGCTAAGAAAGTAAAAAAGATGTATCAAGGAAGAACAAGAGAAGGGAGAGAGGTTACTGGAAAATCTAGAAAAAAAACCAGTTAACACTCCCCTGGTCAACACTATTAGGTAAACGCCAGACTATACCAAATGTTTACAAGAACTGGTTGTCACACCCCGCCAAGGCGGAAACGCAAGGCGTGACGAGAAAGGGAATCATCACAACACTTTGGCATCTATAAGAGAAACTAAAACATGCATAAAAATACAAGGTATAGACACGCAGTGCCATGAAAATACCCAAAACACATCAATAAAATCCAAAAGGCGTTTGACATTGAAATGAAGGCAGTTCATGACAACGTCATGACATGTAAACATTCATACATCCTAACAAAGCAAAACAAATAACATTTATCATCCAAAACAAATACGAAATCTAGATAACTAAACTTCGCCAGCTGCCTACGGTCCATCTAGCCACTTTTCCTAACTTTAGTCTCATCTTGTTGAATACCAGAAAATGATGCTTATACGTCAACACAATGGTTTCTGAGAAACATAGGTTTTCAGACACACATATTTAATCCGTTACCAAAACAATTTAACAAATTCCTGCAATTATAAAACAATACGCTTTTCATGACAATTATGCTAACTAACATACAAGCTAACATGCAATTCAATCAAATCAAATCAATCATTCAAATGCCAAGCAGACGACCCATATCGCCCTTAGATAATACCAACTCTCTTTCTCTCTAGCTCAGGCCAAGGATACCCTCAAGTAATCCACCTGGCTAGGCTACACAACAATATCACATCACAAAACATGTAGCACATAACGCACATTAGTCACATAATAGTCCATGCATTTACACTAACACATAATAACAGGAATTCAAAACTCATTTAAACACTTGCATCATTTCCATCCCAAGTTTAAAACAATGTAAAAAGTGGGACTATGTAACTCACCTGAATGTTTAAACGCAGCTTCCAATTCCTATCACGCAACTATACAAATAAATAAACACGGTTACACGCGACCAAGCTAAAAGCTCTAGTCCATGTAACACACATATGATGGATGTCTAGGGGTTGGATTAACCATCATGGGTCACCCCGACACCATGCCAAACCTTAACCACTTCATTAACTCATTACACTAGTTAACTACAATTGATTCAAAAATCCAGAATTTTAGTGTATCTTTACTCTCTTAAAAACATTGCTTGCTGACCTTAATAAATTATACCAAAAATCACCTAAGTTCATTTATGAATTTACTAACTACCTTGAGATTCTCAATTACTTATTACATATACAACTATCCCAAATAAAATCCAACTTCAAAATTGTCCCAATTCGGATCTGATTACACACTAAAAAGTATGACCCTAAATACCATACTTAGATACAAAATCAGAAGCTCTCCTTCTAGGGTTTCTTTATATACATATTGAACTTAATCATTGTAGATTGGCTAACCTTTATTCCACTTTTAAGTTAGGGTTTTACCCTCCTAAACATGACCTAATTCTGACCCGTATTTACTGTTTTGACAACTTTTCTTGTGATCAATATTTAACCAACTTACAGAACTCGAAATCAATCAAGGCTGGACGTTTTGAAAAATAGACTCTTTGAACTACAATTTAGGCTTTTGAATCATATCAAAACACGTTTTTAACATCTAGATATCATCAGTTGAACACAGCCTTAAATTCTGCTCAACTCTAAATCACGAATTAAAGCGATTTAAACCTAACCGCTTACACCAATAAGATCTTAATTAAACATTAAACACTATAATATGATCAAAAGATCCTTAATTACTGAAGTTTTTATAAACCCTAATGACCATCATATTAATTGTTATATGTTTTAAAGAAAACTAAACAAAAGCTTAATTAAACATACCTAAACCTTGATTCTTGAAACACTAATTCACCAACTTGATCTTGATTTTAAAAAATCTTTTTTTTTCTTCTCTTGAAGGATTCGGTCGATCACAAGGAAAAGGGAGAGAAAAAGTGATTTAGAGTTTAATTGGTTTTGTATTTATATCCATAGAATCCTAATTAGAGTAAAACTTTGTTTCCCTTTTTTTTCCTTTTATTCTAATCGGCCGAATAAACCCTTTATATATAATTTTTTTATTTATTTTTTAATTATTTATTTTTTAATTATTTATTTACTAATTATCTTCAATACCTTAAGTTTTCATAAAAACCTAAGCTAATTTGGGTAAACCTTTTTACATAAACGCAACTTACTAAACCTTCTAAAAATAAATTTTTATTTCACATTTCACTTTCTATATTTAGAAAGTTTGCTATAAACTTCTATATTCCACTCACTTAACTTATTTCCAACTTGATACATTTTCTAAAACCGCTTAACACAAACTTATCCAACTATTTACATAGCATTGCATGTAATACGCCTTTACTTTTCCATTATCACTATGCGTGAACAAATGAAATACTTATCACTAAACATAAACACATAGCTCACAAGAAATAACATTAAACGAACTCTTAGCCATTTCTAAAGGTATCACTATCATGATTAAATCACGGGTGTCATAGTATCCCCTCCTTGAGGAAATCTCGTCCCGGGATTTAACTAGCAGACTCAACAACTCGGTCCACAAACAACTGTGGATACTTAATCCTCATTTGATCTTCGTGTTCCCAAGTAAACTCAGGACCACATTTCAAATTCCATATAACTATCACAAGCACTATCTTCCTACGTATTCACTTCCTAGATTTTCTCGATCCATAAAAATCATAACTTATATGTATATATATATATATATATGTATATATATATGTATATATATATGTATATATATATATATATATATATATATATATATATATATATATATATATATATATATATATGTGTGTGTGTGTGTGTGTGTGTGTGTGTGTGTGTATATATAAATATATATATATATATATATATATATATTATAATATATATATATAAATAATATAATATATATTCACATGAAAGGGTATCGTAACAACCTTGAAGATGTATGAATAACCTCTTCTCATAAGTTATCTATGTGTTTTTTTTTCTTTCAGAAATACTATTAAATTTAAAAATTAAGATCCTTTTATGTTTATTTCTAACAAGGTTTGATACACGCTCTTCGCTGCGGGGTGTTTGCGTAATGTGTCTTTTTACGGTTATTTGATACTTGTTGTAACCTTGAATAAGGACTTGCTATGTATATATGTGAAAAATAGCTAAGACGAGTTTAGTCAATATATAACGGACCAAATAAAAATATGTTAAAGGCCATTAAAAAAAATAGTCAAAGCCCGACCGACCCACGAGCCCAAACCCATACTGCATATTGAGGCTAATATTGGGCTAATATTAGAAAAATGACTATAGGCTAATATTAAAAAAATATTTTTGGAATAAAATATTAGAGGTAACATTTACACTTTATTTTTAAGTTTTTGAAATGAAAGAAGAAAAGGGAAGAGTTGAAAATGGGCAGAAAAGAAGAGGAGAGAAATGAAATTTAATTTTTTATACTGTGTTTCCGAATTAAGAGAAAAAAGAAGTGATTAATGATGATTTTACAATTATACCCTTAATTATATATAAAAGTTATGATTTTTATAAGGTCATTTAAGTAATTATATTTAATAAAAGCTTCATAATATAACTTCTCTCAAAATCATCTCATTTTAAAAAGAAAGTTTTGGAGAGAAATTTAGCCAAATTTACTCTACTCTTCTTTTCTCTTCTCTCGAAAAAAAAAACTATGGAACACAAATTTATTTTGTTTTCTTCCCACCTCTTTCCTCTTCTTTCAAAAATAAAACTTAGGAACGCAAAAATTTTAGTATTATTATAAATATGATTTGATATGTTTGAAAAGTTGTTGTGTGTTTACAGGTTTCTAAAGATTTATGTACACAATTAGTTTTGCACCTCTTAGGGCGCAGCATAATGGGTAAGGTATATTGGCACCAATTAATCACAAATTCGTTAGTCTAGTTTTTACCTTGCAAATCTAAATATTTACGATGTTGACGTGTAGCATGTCTTGAGAAATTTTTTTTATAGATTTAATACTTCCGTTGTTATTATTTTCATTAGAAATAATTACACAGTTTAATAAAAGTAAGACTAATACACTTTTTAACAGACCAAATAACACAATCATAGGGGTGAGCATACGTACCAAGAACCGAACCGAAACCTAAAACCAAACCGAAATCGACCCAACCCGATTCGGTTCCGGTTCCTCAATTTTTCAACTTCTCGGTTCGGTTCGGTTCAGAACCGCGGTTCTCGGTTTCGGAACCGAAGAACCGCCCGAATTTCAAATATATGGGATTTTTATGAGATGTTTATTTTCTTTACGTGATACTTCAAACATTCATTGTGATTTTAATAGTTTAACACGGTCTATGGTTCCCTCTTTGTTGCAACTTCATGTTTATATTTCTTCATAACAATTACATTAACGAATAATTCAAAGATTCATACATTTTGGTTATTGGAAAGAGTCCCACGGCCGGCATGAGGAAAGAATAGCGTCTCGGTATCAGGTAAGGCACGTGGATGTGTGAAACACATAAAGATATTGAGTTTTTGGATGTTTTTTAAAAATTATCGGTTCCAATCGGGTAGAACCGAAATACTCGAACCGGACCCGAGAACCGAAGCGGAACCGAGACATGCTCTTCAGTCCGGTTCTCGGTTCCTAAAATATATGTTTTTCGGTTTTTGGTTCTCGGTTCTCTCGATTCCGGGTTTGTTCAGTGCGGTTCCGGAACCGAGCTCACCCCTACACAATCATCTATTAAATTATTTTTTACCAGTTAAAGTAAAAATATAACAATTATTTTAAAACATCTCAAAAATAAATATAGTTGTAATTTAAAGACAGAAAAAGTGATAAGGAACATATATTTTTTCAATCATTATACCTTTATATTAAAAGGCAGGATCGTTGCCCCGAGGCACTGGCACTGCCATTTATGCTATTTTCATCTATGTTTTTAATTTTGTCTCGGCGCGTTTGTTCAACGCCACGTACCAATCGTACAGTGTCTGCTCTCTCTTATCTCTTCATGAATCTTCCCCCCCCCCCGACCACACAAACCACCATCTTCTTTCCCCCCCCCCCTCTCTCTCTAAGTCTTTAACTTCTCTCTCCCTATATCCGCCGAACCACGGTAACAAATTGATATTGAAGGCAATCAGTGATCTTCAATTTTTAACAAATCCTGTACTTACATTTCCTGCACCCTTTTGTCTCAGAAAAACTTGCATCTTTTTCCATGTCTCTTTTTTATTTGAAATGAGATATATGATTTGATGAAACCAAAACAAACAAGGGCGGTTTGTTTAGAAGTTCTAGCAGCTTAATATGTGTAGGTTCATAGATTCAAAGCAAATGCAAAAATCAGCAGGTAGCTTTTGTTTGCCTAATTTAAGTGTATAATAATATGTGTGTTACATTTTTTTTACATTGCTTTTAGTGTCAATTGATTTTAGGTTTTAGAATGTTGCATAAATCAGTATTTCAGATTCGTATAGAAAAAATTAAGGGTTATGTAAAGCGTTTCTGGTCACAGTAGTTTGTGGATGGCAGAACTATATTGTGAAACAACTTCACTATTAAGTAAAGTCGATGCCGATTTAACAAGTGAATCCCTATCAGTAAGCTCAACAGGTACAGCCATAACAGTTAACACGTGAACGCCTTTTTCAGTAAATGTTATGGCTTATGGTGAATGTTATCCGAGTAGATATTGGGTGGGTGGTTGTAGTTAGTGGATGATATGTTGAGCGAGATGCTGATATGTGAATGAAAACTATCTCTAAGCTTTAACTTTAAGGTACATCTGCTTGGTTTTGAACCAATACAAATGTAGGTAACTAGAGAACGTAACCAGCTTATATACTAACTCTCTATTTGTTTATACTAATATACTGAATAACAACCTTAATAATTTGTTCCTAATTTGGACCGCAAAGCCCAGTTATCATAGCACCATAGGCCAGTCACCAGTTGCCGAGTGAGCTGTTTAATAAATTAGGAATCTTAACGAATTTCTTTGTGTGTACAGTGCAGGGCATTGCTTCTTAGACTTGGAAACTAAAAAGATATTCAGCATTTTGGTGGTTCGGTGAGATTGCATAAGCTATTTAACATTAAGGATGGTGCTATAAAAAGGAAGTTAAATTGTTGTACATGGAACCGAGGAATCAACAATAGCATAAACTTTGATCAACCACCCAACAATATGCTCCTTTCCTTCCTTTTGAATCAGAATATCATTGATTGATTGCGGGGCTATCGTCTATAAGAAAGTTATGTCGTGAGGGTCGGCCATAAAAAAGTGTTTAATTGGTGTAATATGTTTACTCTAAAGTTTATAAATTCATGATAATCCCATTTTTACTATTCTAAAGGTTTTTTAATGGCATAGGTTTCCTGAGAGCGAAGAGCAAAAAGGTTAAGCAGAAGATGCTCGCGCATACGCGTGAACAAGATGCTGAAAGTTATGATTAGACTATGAGCGCAATTGAAGATAATTGAGGACCCGCTTATGTACCTAGCAATTGGCAAGTGTGCTATTAGGCCATTTCTTACTGGTCCTCAAATAGTGTCAGTTACCATTCTTTCGTAGGGGATTCTTAAGGTTACAATGTGTAGCTCACGACCTAGACGATTTTCAGCCGTCTGAAATAAGTTTTTAGAAGGCGGAAGTCTGCGTGTTAATTGTGTTCTCAGTGACTATACTTTCCAAGCTCATTCTATCGCTTCTCTTTAAATTCAACTACTCTTCAAATGCTAACAGGACAACAATAGTATGCTTCACTTCAGGTAGTGTTGCTCTTTTTTAGATATTGGTTTTTCTTTATGTCTTGCAAGAACAGACCGATTGCAACTGTATTATGTTTGTAAGAACTACGGAGCCGAAGCTGAAGCAAAGGAATAAGCTGTACCTAAACCACCTCCAGTTGGGCCAACAAAGAAGCTAAGGTAAATATGTATACGTTATGTGTTCCATAATCTACAATCATTTTGGTAATTATGCATACTTGGCGTGTTTTAGAACGAGTTGCTGTTCACAATACAATATGTAACAATAAGATATAACCTGAAACTTTTTTATATTTTTTTGGTATAGAAGATTTATGTTTTACCGCAAGGACATAATCTTAAGTTTTCAAATCTACAAAACATTATGGCTATAATAAAAATAGATCTCACCAAACAACATTACGATTACAACCTAATTAAAAGAATTATATTTTAAAGAAAGTTGTAGGCCTGTTAAGCTTGGTTTGGAGAATAGAGTGATATGAATAAAGCTCACTTGAAGCTAATGACTTATATTTGATTGTTGTGTAGTGAAAGCCTTTAATGAAATTAAAGCAACTCTCGGATGGAGAGTGGTTTGTGCATGGATTGGAGATGATCTATGTGGAGATGGCGACTTACCAACAATGTCACATGCTTCGTACAAAGTGATTATAGAGTCGTTTCTCAACTGTAAGTGTTACTACATTGTGGTGCATATGTATCGTATTCACCAAGGCCCAACCAAAATCATGAAGTATTAACAAATTTATTTTCAGGTTGCTGTAATTCTGTTTTGGGTAAATCTGATCCGCAAACCGAACCAGTTGTCAAGAAAATGTTTCTCATAGCCACTGCAAGGTTAAAACCCGATTTTGAGCAGCAGGTATATGTTTATCATATATCTTGGTCGCTTTTTTCCTTTTAGCACGGGCGCTGCATAATGGTTTATTTTAGTAAACTAAAAGGGTGTTTGACATAGAGCTCTAATAAGCAACATTTTTTTTCTGCATAACAGTTTATAGTAGTCAACTAAAAGGATGTTTGGCATAGGGGACTAATAAGCAACACTCATACACCATTATATAGTTATGAGATAATCAAAAGAATTAAAAAAAATACTTGAGATTCAAAAGCTAAATTTGAATCTAGAGACATAAATCTGATCTATACATGTTTCTTTAGTTATTAGTTAATAGCGGTGAGTAGAGGTCGAGAATCCCTTGGTGAATGTGTAGAAGCCTGGAGATGCTTTATGTCTCTATTTTGTAACTTTAAGGAAGATTTAGAATCCCAGGTATAGATTCATATCATCCTCTTTTTATCAGGGATAGCTAAAACAGGCATTGAAATGATTTTAACTTGATAGAAATTGACAGAATGAGTTGTTGTTTTACTGCATACAAGTCAAATATCAAAGTATGGTTAGTTTTCTCATTTTTAGTTCGTCTTTAGTACTATGTATGACATACTTTGTTGTTCATTGTCACATATATATTCCAAAGTTGAGGCTATGTGGCGTGTCCCAAACAACCCGTTGTGACTTTAAGTATAATGAGATTGGTGTACGAAAAACCTCACTTATGTAGTTAAGATTATATATGATCCGTTTGTATCATCGAAAGAAACACATCAGCTTTCAGACCGTTAGCAACAGATCACTATAACCAGCATCACCTATTTGCTTTCAAAAGACAATGCTTACCATCATTCTTCTTATGAGAATCATGATTGGCTTCCACATCGACTTTGACAATGCTTACCAGAGAGGTATACCAAATAGACACATTGATGAGTTGATAAATTTGTAGAATATCCATATGATAAAACTTCTATATTTGATTACCTTAATCTAAGTTGCCAAATCTGAATGGATTATAGTTTCGCTAACTTATTGCCAACAACGATTCTTTTTATTACTTCTTTTCCATATATAAACATTGTGAGTTTTATTTGTGTTAATGTAGCACCACTAATTCATTAAAACAAAAGAAAAAATGAAAAAATGATGCAGGTTCACAAGTATGCATGATAGGTGCATTACGTAAACATTCACTTAGATGTAGTTATTTTAGTGAAAAGTGAGGATTATGATGTTTTTTCGTCGTTGTTTTAATAAAATTGGCTAATAGGAAACGAGTCGGACTATACTCAGTATACATCATGTTGTACATTAGTTATTTAACTAGACATAAAAGAGATTTAAGCCAGCCCAACATGTCCTGACCCGTTTCTTTCTTCAACCAAATATAAGTTTCTTTTATCTAAACACCATTTGACCGGCTCATTATGCCAGCATTATTGAAAATCTGACTTTTGTGCAAATGACTTTGTTAACAGGATCATACTAATAGGATGCAATCAATCACAATGAGTCATGGTGGCCTACTGAAACTTTATCTTTGGTGCTGTGAGGAATTCACAACGGGTCATTTCGGAACCAGATGTTGCCGACACTTCTCTAAATTAGAATAGCACGAAGACCCAGTTGCATCCCAACACAGAGAAGTAGGAAATTCATTTTTGTCATTCTAAGTTTCTGTATGTATTTAGTGCGACTCATATGTTAGTAATATAGAGGTCTTTATGTTGTACCGGTCGTTGCTTTGCCCTCAATATTTACGATAGCACTTAACTCTTTAAAAGGGAGCAAAATAATGGTTATAGTTCTTATGCTTCATCAGTGATAACAGAGTCGATGTTCAGTAATAGCTAATTTTTGTTTTACATTTACTTTATACAGCAATAGCTACTTACTTGCATACCCCTCAGTTTTTGTGTCTCCACGTATATTAGAGATGTCGATTTTAAATACCCCGCAGCGAAGCGCGGGGTTAAAAATACTTTTCAACGTG
The DNA here is from genome assembly GCA_026074375.1 of Tanacetum coccineum. NCBI lineage: Eukaryota > Viridiplantae > Streptophyta > Magnoliopsida > Asterales > Asteraceae > Tanacetum > Tanacetum coccineum. The sequence goes on from BQNB010010274.1 coordinate 72,431, forward strand.
TACTTGTAACTAATACAAATAAAGTTCTGTATACATAGTGACGTCTATAATGTCCACATACATTACCACATCTTAAAAACCATAAACACATCTTTCATTAACTCCAAAACCAAACAAACAACCACATATATATCTCATCATTCCATTGCTCCGTCAAAACCTCATCACACAAACAATAACACTTGATCCTTCATCTTGTTCCAATATCATGGCTATGCTTGAAACTTTATAATTTAATCATCAATCTTTTTTTCTTATAAATTGTTTTATTTCGGATTTTGTTATTTTATTTTTTTGGTGATAATCATAATTGTTACAAAATTTTGATCATATTTAATTTATTGTTATTGACTGTTATGTAATTAAATGAACTAACTCTTATCATTAAAATTTTCTTATTTAAGTAGTTACTAATTATTGATTTGTTTTAATCATGTTTTGATTAGTATATGCTTTTTAAGGGGGAATTAATTATGGGTGTAACTCAATTTTTGTGAAATTTCCCTTTTTGTTAAGATCAATTTTAGTAATTTTTTGCACATCAAGTGTTTGATAAAATGTCGGTTTCACTGACTCGGTTTTCATGGTGGCATTGGAGTAATGGGAAGGAAAAAGAGAGCAAAATCTCATCTGGGTCATCTTCAGATTCAATGAAACTATCATCTTTTAATAAAAAAGATGCAAAAATTTCATCACAAAAAAAAGTGAAGAAAAAATGGAATAGTAGAGAAGAAAGAAGGAAGATGATGAAAATAGTGGATAAAGAGTATGATGTAGTGTTAGTACCATCAGATGGTGTTTGTTGTTTATCAGCATCTGATGATGAATCTTCATATGATTCAGATTGGTCTATTGGGTGGATGGAGCCTCATGCTCCTGATTTTTATCAATCTGATGATGAACAAGATGTTAATGATGCTAGTTTTGCAGTTTTGGTTCCTTGTTATAGAAATGATTGCAAGGCTTTTAAGATGGATGACCATCCCGCTAATAATCACTTCTTAAACGTCATGGCTAATGGGAATTTTCCTCCTGGTATGACTTTTATTTTATGCATAGTTGATTGTACTTTCTATGTTTCTGTTAGGGGGTGTTTGGGTTACTGCTTATGTTTTTACTAAAAAGTAGTAAGTACTTTAGAAATTTTTGTTCGGATTTGCTTATTTTGGAATAAAGGCAATAATACTGGAAACATTACTTATTTGTTGAAAACTATGGAATACACATCTGTAAAAAGTTAAGAAAAATAAGTATGTAAAAAATAATTTTAGTTGCTGCAAAAACCAAGGGGGTGTTTGGTTTCTTGAGGTGAATGACTAGGGGTGTATTGGTATGGGAATGGGTTTGCAAACCCACAACTCTGGGTGGGTTTTGATAATCACTTGTTTTGAGGATATGATTCCCATTTTTAAATACGAAACACACAAACCAAACAACTATGATGGAAATGCAAGCATTCCTTCATACCCATATCCTCATACCAAATGCTTCCTAACACTTTGATATAATCGGCGTTCTACTTGCTTATTAGAGTTTTCTTATCTTACCTGGATAATAACTGCTTCTACTTAAAGTTAATTAAATAAGCGGATAAGCACAAGCAGTTTGGATAATACAAAACTGCTTTTACCTAAAGTTAATCAGATAAGAAGAAAAGAAGAAAAACTAAGCCATCCCAAACACTCAACTTAAAGATTGTGATGATTGATTTGTCTTGATATGGCTATTGGGGAATCTTTTTGTTCGGTGCTTAGAACATATTATCTATTTTACTCCTTTTTAAAAGAAAAAAGCACCTGAACACCACAGGATGAATAAAGATGGTAATCATTGTAGTTGCTGGATTTAATATATGATTTTTTGTATGTATCATGTTCAAGTCTTAACTTTTTCCTTGTTTGTCATACTCAAATGTTAAAGAGTTTGATGAGTTTAGGTATGCTTGGGATTGCTTATTTAAACTGCTTATATGCATTTAAGCATTTTGATACAGTAAAAATAAATAGTGGCTATGAAATTTCGAGTTTGCTTAATCAGAATTTAGTAGAAAGTTTGGAGTAACCAACACCCAACTACTTTGTTAAATAGTTTATTTCATATAGCAGCAAGGGGATAAATGGTTTGGTTGATAATTTCTGGCCGAATGTTTTGATTGATAATTTCTGTTTGTTGAAAAAATTATTTCCGTCAAACACAAGTCAGGACTTAGTTCTTTTCATCTTGTTTGATATGCAGAGGGCAACAAGTACATGGAGCAGTGGATTGCTTCTCTTCAGAACTTCTGACCCGTGAATGACATTGGGACTTTGGGAGTTCAGAACGTAGTTATACGAGTATGCTGAAATGGGTGTATGCTGAAATGGGTGTTTCCTGCGTAGTCTCTTACTTCGTTTATTGCTCGTTTGTTTGTGACTAGTTAAATCTTACGTAGGAAAAATAACAAAAAAAAAAGAAAAAAAAAAGAGAGAGAAGATAAAAATCGTAGAGCTCTTCATCATCAGATTACGCCTCAAATGAAGGAGATAGAAGTCCTTAGTCTGAGAAAACGAGAAAATGGTCGCTTATTCAAGATGAGTTTCATGTGTTTTGAGTGAGAGTTCAGAATTTGAACTTTTGGTTTTCGATCCTGGGGTCTGTGGTTTTGGGACACCATGTCTATGTCTCACCACCACGAATGTGTGCTATATTCTACTTATTTGCTTTGTGAAAACTGTATAAAATGATATTTCCGAAGCATTTGAAGTTGATAATGCTTCTAATTAGAATTGGTGGTGGTGGTGACTCCATGATGTGTATTCGCACATTTATATGCTGTAAATAGGGTTCTCTTGTAAATAATGATAATATAATGTTATGTGCAATGAAAGCATTAAGCCCATTTGTGTTTTTATATATATGAAAGGACAAGTAGTCTTAATAATGATGTCATGGGTCACATGTAAACCTGTTCCGTGTACACTGGGATGAGCAGAAAACCCGAAAACCGAAATCGAACCGAACCGAAAACCATCGAACCGAATTTGCTAAAACCGAACCGAACCGAACTATAAGGGGCCGTTTGTTATATATGTATGAATTTGAAGTAATGGATTGACTCCCTTGTACATTTGTTTGGTTGATGGTACAAAAGTGAAACAATGAAATCATTGCAAATAATTCATTCCGCATAAGAGAGGTTGATGTCAAATTTGATTCCCATATGTGGTCCCACTTGTTTTTTTTTCCACTATCATTTAGTTATTTTATTATTTATTTTTTGTCTTCATCTAAAAAATAATAATATATTTTATTTGTTAAATTTAAAAAATAAGTATCGGACCCATCTTATAAAATCTAATACCCATATCATATTATTATACCAAACAACAATATTAACAATGATATCTTTATTCTCATTTCACCCCTATAACATACCGTTACCGATTGTGATTCCTTATGACATCCCAAACGCATCCTAAATTCGGTTTTCAGGTTGGATATGTGTTTGACAATCTGAACCGAAAACCGAATTTATATAAATATATATATATTTTTTATACATTTATATAAAAAAAACATATACATTTATATAAAAAAAACATTCTAAATGTTATCTAATATAAAAAACACTTTCTATGCTTGATATAAATTTCTTTTGTTAAATATCTATGTAATTATTTTTTTTTTAAATAAATTGTGTAATTCGGGTTATTCGGGTCAACCCGAAAACCGAACGGAATTCAAATTCGGTTTTCGGTTCGGTTCGGTTGAATTCTAATTCGATTCGGTTTCAAGTTAACCCAAAAAATAAATTTAACCGAACAACCCGATAACTTAACCGATCAACACCCCTACATATATACTTCCTCACTTTCATTACCAACGTTAGGGATGTTGATCGGTTCGGTTATCGGGTTGTTCGGTTAGTTCGGTTAAAGTTTTTTGAGTCAACCCAAAAACCGAATCGAACCGAACCAGAATTCAACCGAACCGAACCGAAAATCGAATTTGAATTCGGTTCGGTTCGGTTTCGGGTTGACCCGAATAACACGATTTATTCAAAAAAAAAATTTACATAGATATTTAGCAAAAAAAATTATTTCAAACATTAAAAATGTTTTTTATATTAGGATAAAATTTTAGTGGTCTTTTTATATATATAAATATATAAAAGATAATATATATATTTATATAAATTATATAAATTCGGTTTTTCGTTCGGTGTTCGGTTCAGATTGCCAAACCCATATTTAACCCGAAAACTGAATTCGTAGTTCGTTTCTGTTCGGTTTTGGTAAATTCGGTTCAGTTATTAGTTCGATTCGATTATTTTCAGTTCGGTTCGGTTGTGGTTTTCGGTTTTTCTGCTCACCCCTAGTTCTTTTTGGAAATAGTCGTTTGACTTTCAGCAGGGGTATGACTGTTATATCGTACCGCTCTAAATCCCGCTACCGGCAGAATTGGACATTGGTATTGCGGTTATAATCGGTATCGGCGGAATTGGACATTCTTGTTATTGCAGTTACAGTCAGTATCATCAGAGATGATGAATGGTGATCCATATATGCAGTTTTTACTTTTACTGATACCCATGCCTGAGCCCCATGGCCCTTTCCCTATTCGGTATTGCTAGTTCTTTTTGATGATAAATCTATCATCATGGTCTTCAACTTTTCCGTGCAATGATATGACATATCTTTACCAAATTGGGCATTCAATTATACAATGTAGGTAAAACGTTCTAGTGAAGTTGCACAATAAAATAACAGTCATGTTTTTATACGAGGGTTTTTTTACCTTGTGCTAGAGATGCAAATGTAAAACCGGTTTTTTTTAAAACCGGTACAAAAACCGTAACCGGTTTTTTAAAAAACCGGTTTTTTTAACCGGTTCGGTTAAATATAACCGAACCGGTTAGACTGGTTTTCGGGTTTTTCACGATACCGGTTTTTTACCGGTTTTAAAACCGGTTTTAACCGGTTTTTTAATAGTTTTTAAAAAAAACCCTGTTTTAACCGGTTTTAACTACTTGAGTACTTGAGTACACTAATATGTTTTTAAAAAAACACTAATAGTTTTTAAAAAAACACTACTTGAGTACACTAATATAACCGAACACTAATAGTTTTTAAAAAAAAAAATCTTTTTTGACTACTTGAGTACACTAATATGTTTTCGGGTGATGGCCATGCCAAAAAAAAAGGCTCCGAAGGATTTAGTATTTATATATTTTTTTTAGTTGTTATAATTGTATTGTTTAAATAAAGATATGGTTGTATTTTTTTTTAAGTATGGTTTCCTCTACGGTTGCAAATAAAAAGTTATGTTTTATTTGTTTAGTATGTTTACGGTGTATTGTTTAATTAAATGTTTGATAATTACAACAATTTTATTAAATAAATGTTCGACAGTTTTAAATTCGAAAAAAAACCGAAACGGTAATAAAGACCGATTCGAAACATTTATAACCGAAAAAAAAAACGAAACCGGGTATTCTATTACAAAAAACCGGATTCCGAAAAATTTATACCTCGGAAAAAAAACCGATTCCGAACATTTATAACCGAAAAAAACCGATTTCGGAAAAACCGAAAAAACCGAAACCGGTTATTAGAAAAACCGTTTTTTTAAAAACCGGTTTTCTAATAACCGAAAACCGGTTTTAACCGATTTTTTTGCACCACTACCTTGTGCTCTAAAGTCACATGATAAAAAGGCAAAAAGTACATAAAAATTACACAGTGCTTCACAGAAAAGAATATAGGGACATGCAAAAAGTACATTTTTTTGGATCCATATGTTCTTTTTGTTGGATTATGTCCACGTAAAATAATATATGTCCGGAAAATTGATTCGAGCCTATGAGGACGCACACGTTAATACGTAAAACAATTATATGAAATATATTAAGTGTAATATATTTAGTGATTAAGCTTAAACGAGCGTTAAATGTTAACAAGAATTTAACGGGAGTTATTTTAGTCATTAATAGTTAAAGGAAGGACTAAATAAGCAAAACTGTAAAAAGAAAAGTTACGGGTTGCCCCCTCCTTTCCTATACCGTTCGGAATACATATTTCTCTATTTCTAATGGGATTAAGATTGCTTAACTTGCAAGCCAAGTAGGGAGACTATATAAAGAGATCTTGGGTTCATTGTTTCTCATAACTTGGAAAAACCTAAACCCTAAAATCTTCTTCTCCTTCTTCCCGTTGCTCGACCGAACCAAAACCTTCAAGGTTTTCGGTTTTCTTCCTTCCTGTTCGATTGGCAGAAAAACCCACGAAGGGTTTCGGTTTGTTGTGGTTCGACCCATCAAGAACCATCAAATGTTTCCGGTTTAGTTGATTGACAAGATACGCGGTTTGATTGCTTTATCACTACTAGTACTAGCATACTTAATTGTTTGCTACGAACATATTGTGTGTGTGGAAGTAGAGGGATTATACTTTGATCCTAGTGGTTTGCGTGATATTTAATAGTATACACACGCGTATATTAAAGACGGTGGTTACGTTAATTGCTAAAAGGTACACGTCATCAATCTCTTTGTTGAATATATTTTCTATACGTGATTATATGTTTTCTGCTGTGTACTCGTGTAGTTAATGGTTAATTAGGTCATAAACTCCAACAGTGGCATCACGAGCCATCGTATAGAATTCTAATTACAAAGAGTAAAATTAAACATTAGGGTTCTTGGTTAATTTTAAGCCCTTTGTGCGTTTTAGTTATAAATATTGAATCTTGATTGATAATAAAATTAATTAGATGAAACCTTAGGTTGCATGAAATTTTAAAGTGTTAAAATTCGACTTTTAATTGTTAATTGATGTGTTTTGCTTGTAAATTAATTGTTAATTTGATATCCATGATAAACACATGCATGTTTATCATGGATTGATATGTGATATAGAATTTTTTGTTAATTGTTAATTGAAGTTCATGCAATTTGATGATTAATAGACATAAAAGTTAAATATTTTGATTTTCGGATTGTTAGACACACTGTTACGAAAATATTCATAAAATATTCTTCGAATGTCAAAAAAAATTGAAATTTTAATGGTAGATCCACGACTCAGTAAGCTACAACTTTGTAGTTTACTGCAAAAGCTGAGGAAGACCCTAGCTATGTCCTGACGGGGCCTGAAGTCGACTGAAATATTCTATCAACTTTTATGTGCTATGTGGTACTATTTATATAAGGCTTACGCAATCGATTACATCGATGTTTGTGGCCGGAGTCATTGAACGAAGGAGCCTTATATGAATATATACATGTTTTTAATTATTAGATAATTAGAATCATAATTAATATTTGCATGTGTTAATTGTTAAGAATTGTTGCATGTCTTAATTGTTAAGTGATTAAATAAATGTTACGTGTATTAGTTATATGTTTATATAGTTTTGTTTTAAGTATTGACATGTGAGAAAACAAAAGAGTTTTTAAAAATAAAAATTATAAACATGACTAATAACTATGAAATAAGATTTATTATAGACTATTAATTGTGAAGTCTTATGTGTCAATCGGGTGTGGTTATCTATAATGTTAGGGCTTATACCTTAACTTCTCACGACGAGACTTGCAATTTTATATGTTTATAATGTGTTTCAAATTAAAGATTGATTTTTTATCAATGACGAAATTTGCAAAAGTACTATTTAGTTGCAAGGATAAGGTTCGGGAAGTAGAGAACATATTACCCAACACGAATCTACCAAACTAATGGTTTATATGCATACAGCCCTTCTTTATTGACCCGTAAACCACGCCAAGTACACATTTCTTCCCCCATGATGGTTACAATATCTCGGACTCATCATAAAAGTGTAGGCCCATATACTCGAGACAATCATGTGTGAAGAACCATTAACTTTTTGTAGCTAAAAAATATCCCATGAGAATAAAAATGCTGATCATATCTCTACTCATTAATCCCTCTGGCTAACTCAATACCAACCCTTTATCATTCTGTCGGCTATCTGTAGTGACCACTGATTGAGTAAACCCGCTATGACTAACTTAAAAATGAAGTAAAATCGCCCGTTCTTATGACTTAAGCTTAAACTATTATAGATTGAATAACGGTGTAGAGAGTTCTGCTACATCAAAATCCCTAAGTACTCGATACCCCAATCATAAAGTATAAGAAGTACAACACTTCTTGAGACTTTCCACATCTACATCTACGTGTAACACTGAGCACTACAACGTAATTTCTTTAAGTGATAGTTATACACTGTGAGGACTACAATGCAACTCCTTACATCAGGTATAACTAGATAATTTTAGTCTTAATCCTAAATCTTATGTGCTCAAGCAAGTCATCTTCGATAGAGGGGTAGGAAGAAAAGAAAAGAAGTAGAAGGAAGGCTCGAAGATGAAATGAGTACACGCCTACGTGAGATCTGACTTCAATCTCAAATAAGTAATAACTAATTAACCCCGTAGTCACTTTGTCATTGAAGTATCAAATACTAGCCATTTTTTATTTAAGTGAATCGTGTTAAGGATCATTTAAGCAATAAGTAATATGTTTGTTTTGACATATGGGCTTTGTTTAAGGTTTGATATGTTATTTGCTTTGAGATCAATGTCACTGGTTATACATAGTACGTGTTAGGGTTTTGACATTGTTATCCGTCGTCTATCTCACCATATAGAGTATGTAGGACCTTATATTTTTCTAATCTACATCACAACCTGAGCTAAATCATGTAAGAATATAGAGAGAGAAAGTTAGAGAGAGAAAAGAGAATGGTAGAAGGAATCTTAGAGGTAGTTGGGATACTCACCTACCTTTAGTTAAGTTTGTTACAAAAACAGTTATCATACCAGCATAAAGGCAGCACCGTTTGAGGCGCTTTACGATCGAAAGTGTCGATCACCTTTTTATCGGATTGAGGTTGGAGATAGTCAACTCACTAGCCCAAAAGTTTAATCGTGAAACGACTAAGAAGATCTTTTGGATTCGAACAGACTACAGACCACTCGTGATCGTCAAAAGAGTTACACACACGTAAGGCGTAAACTGTTAGAATTTCATACCAGAGATAAGGTCACGTTGAAATTCTTGCCATGATAAGGCACGATACGCTTCGAGAAACAAGGAAAGTTAAACCTAAGGTATATCGGACCATTCAAGGTTTTAGCTAGGGTTGGCCATGTAGCTTACTGATATGTGTGAAAACACATATCCATTTTATATCAAAATAAACCCAATGAAGACCAAAAACATAATAAAAATGGCAAAGATATGCTTGTTTTTGTGTTTTGTATGTGCAGGTACGGATAAAGCAAAAAAACCTCAAGAAAATGGTTAAAACCTGGCAAAAACGAACACAAGAACGGAAGAGCACACAAAAATCCAGAAGGAAGCTATCTCAGTCAACCCAAGTCAAACACTAAAGGACAAAATCCCAAAGTTACAATTCAGTCCCTCATAACATCTAAAAGTTACAAAAGTGGTCCCTAATCCCTAAATGTTAACACCCGTTAACATTTATAAAACAAAGGGTAACATTTGTTAAAATCCCATTCCACTACCCGGGCCCAAATTCACAATACCCGGCCTAATACTATTTCTTTATAGAAACCCCGAAGTCAAACAAGCCCACACCCCTAGTCAAACTTACCAACCGTTTTAAACGGTTAAAAGAGGCGCGAATGAACAATTACTGTTCATCGTCTCTAAGGTATATCCAATAGGTTAGAATCATGGGGCTTTTCACAATTAAGGGGCAGAAAAGACAATTCAAGGGGTTAAGTACATGGTGGCAGAGTTAAACATCATTCATAAGCCCTCATTGGTCAATTCTATCAAAGGAATGACACGTCGGCATGGAGAAAGCACAAGGGAATGTGGGATTTACACTAGAAGTACTCTCAGAAGAAGCACAAAGGTGTCACAATCACGGATTGCCACGCTGGCAATTCGTGTGAGACAATCTAATCCAACGACTTGAATTGAAGAATCAATGATTAGCAAATGATCAAGGGCCAATGATTGGAGGAGGATCTAACAAGCTTTGGAGCCTAGAAGGTTCAACTGGATGCTATAAAAAGGCCTCTCATCCTCACACACAAGCATCTTTTTCTTTTCTAGTTTTTAGCTTTTAGATTTTTAAGTAATTTAGCTTAAGCTTTAAGTTTTAAGTAAATATAATTTTCATTTAAATCTCTTGTAATTTCTTTTCAAGTAATGTAATCAAGTTTTTTTTAGTTAATGAAATTTAAGTTTTCTTCAATAAATTATCAAAAAGCCCTCTATAAGCTCTAGTTATAGTAAACGGATCCATAAGTTCTTATAAGCTCTCACAAGTCTCTAAGCTTGAGATTGAGCTAATTTGTTCATTAAATCTATCTAAATCCTAAAATCAGTCTAATTACCTTAACTGTTGGAATTTAAGCTAAATGGAAGGAGAGCTTACAGTAGAAGAGCTCTCATGGACTTTTACTGACTTATCTCTAATAAGCCAGAGCTGTTGATAAGCTCATTTGAGCACTTTAGCTTCTGTTCAGCTGAAGCTCTTTGTAAGTTTTCATTTAGATCCTTTGACTTTAAATTTCTAGCTTATTGTTTGCTTATCTGTTTTCTAGTTGCTTATTTGTGCCTTATATTGTCTTAGTGTACTTATTAATCATGTTTGTTAATCTGTTTTTAGTTATAGGATTGTAGATCTTAGATTTTCATTGCTTGTCTTAAAAATCATAAATACCAAAAAAAATAGTTAGCTTAACTTTTAGATTCTTAAATCTAGCTTATTTAGTTGTTGTTTTGTGTTTGTTAAGCTTGTTATAAGTAGTTTATTATCTGGTAATCAAATTTTGTTAAGTGTATTTCAATTTCTAAGTCTAAATGCAATCTATCAAAAGCTTTAAGGGGTGTTTGGATTAACATTGTTTGACCTCTAAAAGTCAAGATCACTTTGAGTTTCAATTTGGACAGCTGAGTTTTCTTAAATAAATAAGTTTTAAAAAGGTTTGAATAATTAGTTTGAGTTTAAAATGAATTTGTGGCTTATTATCTTTGTGTCAGCACCAGGGGAGCTTTTGCTCTTTTAGATCTTTATGATTTTTGATCCTAGTCTTCCTAGGTGTAGTATTTGCTTGATTAAGTGTTCTAACACACTCAATAAGAGAGTGTAGTGCAGGTCACCTGCAATTGTGGTTTTGGCCTTTGGTCAATTGCACCAGCAGTAGTAACAGCAGTTACTACTGCTACCTTTTCATTTGAATTTAAGCTAGTTAAAATAAGCTTAGGGTTTTAAAATTTAGTAAGTTTATAGATTAGATATAGGTTAATATAGATTAAGTCTTGTTTTCAAATTTCTAGCTTATAATTTAGGGTAAATTAGCTTTTAAAAAGTTCATAAAAAATCTTAAAAGCCAAAAACAGTATTAACTAGTCTTAGCTTTTAAACTTAGATTTCTAGCTTATAAGTTTAGTTTTTATGGATTTGATTCATAGCTTATATGTTGATTATTAAGTTTGCAAAAGCTAAGCCTCTGTCATAGCTTATTGAGCTTTCTAGCTTATTTAGATTTCTAGTTTTTAGTGCTTATTCCTGAATTTGCCCTCTTAGATCATAAGATTTAGATAGCTTTTAGTGTTTTTAGTAAAGTTAGCTTTTCACAAGTAGCTTGTGCACATTACAAGCTTTCTAGAACAGCTTTTAGATTTGAATTTGAGCTTAAAATGAGTTGTTTGCAAGCTATTAAGTGAGAAGTAGATTTTTAGCTTTTAAAAGCCACTTTCTGTTAACAGCTTGTTAGATATTAGAAAAAGACTCGGTCACCCCATGTATTTTACTGTGTATTATAGCTCGTAGTTTAATAGTTAATAGTATGATTTTCGGTTTTAAGTCGGGTACTAATACCCGGTATATTGTATGTACCATATAAGCCTCTTCCAACTTTGGAAGAGGTGAGCTAGTCATAATTTCATTTTAC
>BQNB010010275.1:0-84371 GCA_026074375.1 Tanacetum coccineum
AACATTTCGCCAATTTCTTCCTCCTTGTCACTCCAGTACTTTTCAAGATCAGAAGATTCATCACCAGATACCTCAATTTCATCACCACCTATTTTTCAGTAATCCCACAAAGCTTCTTTGGTGAATATATCCATCGTTTTATAGTTTATAAACTTTGTAGCCAACCAGCCTTCGAATCTTGGATTAGATGGGTCCCATTTTATTATGGGAGTATTATTTCCCTCGATGCGAGAAGGCAGGTAGTATTTTCCAAAAAACATAGCAGTTAAGTCGACCCAACAAGTGATTGATTCTTTGGTTTTATCAAACCATCTCCGTGCACCTTCAGTCAATGAGATTAGGAAAACAACAATTCTTAGTTCATCATGATCTACATTGGGTAATTTGATTGGGTCAATAATTTTTAAGTAGTATTCAGTTAAAAATTCAACACATACCCAAATTTTAGCATAGACCCAATGAACCAATCCTAGCCACTCATTTTTCATCAAAATAATAAAAACTCACTTTCCACTACTTTTTTAAAAATTAAATATCTCACAAACCGTTAATCTTTACGCAAAACAATACAAACCATTACGACGGGAATTAAATCATCTTTCTATAGATGGGCACTTCTATATACTTTCGACGAAATTTTTTTTGAATTTTTTTTAGTTACGTCTGAAAAAAATCACATGTGATTTGTGATATCACATGTGATTTTTATGAAATCACATGTGATTTTTATGAAATCGCATGTGATTTTTTCAGACGTGACTGAAAAAAAAATCGGAAAAAAGTTCTTCGAAAGTATATCGAAGTGGATGTCTACTGAAAGATAAAAAAAATACTCGTCGCGATGGTGCATTTTTTTTCGTTTGATGATTTATCGTTTGCAAGATATTTTATTTTTAAAAAAGAGGTGAAAAGTTTGTTTTTATTATTTTGATGAAAAAATGAGTGGCTAAGATTTGTTCATTGGGTCTATGCTAAATTTTGAGTCTATGTTGATCTCAACTCGTAGTATTCAATATGCTCAACCACGTCTTTCCCGTTTGTTCCACTAAAAGCATTGTTGTGCAGGTCATACAAGAATAGTGTATTAGAAAACAATTAAATTAAACATACAAATATACAAGCAATCAATTAAGCTAATAAATATACAAAATATACAGAATATACAAGAATATACACTAATCTAATTAACACTACTCCTAATGGTTAGATCTAATGTTAAAAACCAAAATATAAAATAAAAATCAAGATTAATTATCACTCCCTGGCGGCGGCGCCAAAAACTTGATGTGTCTTTGTGTGGTGTATATTTTTATGATAGTTCAAGTTTTAAATTTATATTTTGCCGACTTAACAAAAAACCACACTTTAACGGGCAGTGTACCCGGTCGGTGGTAGATTTGTGGTAAGTAGGGTGTTGAACACTTGAAGCGAGGTTAAATCTCTCAATTTATTTATATTTTGGTTATCTAATCTACGTTAATTCTAATCTAAGTCAAACCTATGCTAATTTTATGTTAATTCTAATCCTAATTCTAACAGGTAAAATGGGGGTTTCAGCTTGAGAGACTACAATCAATTCAAGACACTTTAACCCACGCAAGCAAATTAACCAAAGATAAAAGAGCGGTCGAGCCTTATGATAGAAAACTATATCAGCCATCATTAATCCGATTAAAAGTTGGTTTGTTTATTCAGTGCAATGATTACTTATCTCGAAGAGGCATATCATTCTTAGACTTAGGGACTTCATCCTAAGACCTAGACACATTAATTCTGTCACAATTAAAGCATCCGCATAAAGCATCCTTATTACCTGATTATAATCTATCTTAGGGATTAAAGCAATGGTGATCTTGTTAAACCCTAGCTCATAAAGACTTTACCCACTTACCGCTTAAAGGCAATCTATACTATAGTAGTCCACTTGTTTAACTATCCAATAGAATCAGAACATTATTTGTTGAATTATCTAGATTCACCTACTAGTCAACATGTTCAATAAACCAAAGGCAATTTCTGTTAACTAGTTAAGCCAAAAGCGTATCCTTAGCATGATTTTAGAAGGACAATACTTGTGATCCTATGATTCTAGACGTATAAACTACTATATGGAGAGCTATCCTGGCATCTAGATTACTTGGTCCGTATCACTAGATCGAGTTGAATGATAGGTCGCATACAAAAGCACGTAAACAAGTATGAATTGATAAACATAAACAAGCACACATCGATAAATTAAGCAATCTAGATATAAACAAAACTGTTGGGATTCTAGATTTGATGAGACAAAATAAATAAAAGAATGAAACATAAGGACTAAATCTAGCAGATCAGAATTCTACAAGCTGGTGGAGAATTATGAAGATTTGGTCAAAGTTTACAAGATTAAGATTAGGAAAGTATTTAATTAGTTTAAGTAGTTTCCTTATCATATTAGGAAAGTATTTAATTAGTTTAAATAGTTTTCTTATCATATTAGAAAAGTATTTAATTAGTTTAAATAGTTTTCTTGTCATATTAATTTGCTTCCTTTGTAAGTCATCATCCTCCCTAGTATAAAGAAGATCATAGACAAAGTTTTACAAATAGCAACGTCGAATGAATGAGAGGTCGAGAAATAGTAAAAGGTGTGTGTGTACACCATAGTTAGATAGTTAGTTAGTTACCCTAAAAGATTGTGTTTGGGGAAAGAGGAAACGTTTGAATGAAAAACCTTGTTCAATAACAATTGTCTTCATTATATTCCACCACATAATTGTTATCATTGTTATTGTTTATCCTAGATATTAGATCTAAACAATCTGAGTCTTAATAACGATCTAAGAGGTCTTAACAAACTCCTCAATAATTTCAGAGCCTTGGTGGCACGTGATATCTAGGAATCACAAGGTTTTTGGTATCGTTTCTATGATGAAACGAAAGATCGATTTTTATGTTTTAGGCGATTGGCTGATTTGGTAAAGATTAGGGTTTTTGCAAACCCTAATTCAATAAAAACAGGATTAGAGATCTATAATGTTCCTACTAGCTTTGGTGAGTTAATCTTTAGATTAATGATGAACCCTAGTATGAATGAATGATGAAGGAAACAAGAGCACAAGAAGATACAAGATTTAGGGTTTACAAAACTCTAATGGTTGAGTTTCTTGTCGTCGTGATAATGGAGCAGCAGGTCTTTATGTTTTGATGAGCAAGGTTACAAGAGAAGCTCTATTGGTGGTACATTAAGATCGATAGAAGTTATTGATTTAACAAATGCTGCTCGATGTTGACTTAATACTGTCAATAAAATGTTTTTACTGCTCGTTTTTTTAATACTATTGGCTTCGTAGATGTTTGTACTGCTAAGGTAATTTACTACTGCTCGCCTTGAATTCAGTACTGCTTAAAATAGAAGCAGTTTGTTACTACTGTTGTTGGGCGTAATGGAAGTAAGTGCTGCTAGCTTTGGGTTTATAAAACGTTAATACTGCCAGTTTCATCTGATATCGTACAATGAAGAGAGTTAGTACTGCTAGTACATCGATATCAGATGACACCATGGTTTGGAATACTCAAACAGAAGTGAAATTTTCAGATTATTCTTATTGATTTATGCTCATTTTAGATTTTAGTAAAGAGGTGATACAACGATAATTGATGATCACTTATTGATGTTGTAGGTGAGTCTTTTCATAGATGTGGTTTTCCTTATCATATCTTTTTAGAGGAGGTAACTTGTTCGTGCTTAAAAACGATGTACGAAGACTTGAACGAATCTAGCCAAAGGTGTGTGATGTTTCTTATGGTGCTCAATGCTCACATCTTGCTATCACTTAGTATGTTGTTCTCCATAAAAGATGAGGTTTTTGTCAAGAGGTTGCGGTCTACTTATACTTTTTGGTCTCAGTATAAGTTTGGAGTCACGTGGATAGTATAAGATATAAGACACAAGTCTGGGATATTCTACTTCTTTATCAAATTCGTTATACTCAGTTTTCTTTATCAGTGATCATTACATAGAGCCTACAGAGTTCGAGATTCAAGAGATGGTTAAACATATTGGTTTCAGGAGAAGCTTATTGTTAAAATGTTAACCCATCCTACTTGCCACCACTTAAAGGGAAGGTCATCTAACTACTGCTAGTCATTGTTACTACTGCTATTTACACTTCTCTACTAACGTGAGTTTATTATTTTTGTGTGAACTTCATGGATGGGTAATTGAGTCCCTGTGGAAAGCTTGGATTAAAAAGTCTTGAATATATGATGTGTGATCTGAAGATCAAAGTTGACAGTCCCTATGAATGAAACAAACAGGGGAAGATGATTAATGAAGAGCAACTATAGTCTTGTGGTGGTGTGCATGGCAATAGAGATTAACAATCAGAGGAGACCTTAGTTAGGGGAAGCAGTTAGCAGTTTACAAGGAAGTTTGGTTTCATTCAGGGAGATGATTACATCTCAATTTCAGGGGAAGCTTTGGCTTTATGATGAAGTTCGTACACGATTTTGTTTGTTTTGTCATCATCAAATAGGGGAAGATTGTTGGGATTCTAGATTTGATGAGACAAAATAAATAAAAGAATGAAACATAAGGACTAAATCTAGCAGATCAGAATTCTACAAGCTGGTGGAGAATTATGAAGATTTGGTCAAAGTTTACAAGATTAAGATTAGGAAAGTATTTAATTAGTTTAAATAGTTTCCTTATCATATTAGGAAAGTATTTAATTAGTTTAAATAGTTTTCTTATCATATTAGGAAAATATTTAATTAGTTTAAATAGTTTCCTTATCATATTAATTTACTTCCTTTGTAAGTCATGATCTCTCCTTATATAAAGAGATCATAGACATAGGTTTTACAAATAGCAGAGTCGAATGATGAGAGTCGAATAGTAAAAGGTGTGTGTGTGTACACCATAGTTAGATAGTTAGTTGGTGTAGCCCCAAGATTATGTTTGGGGAAAGAGGAAACATTTGAATGAAAAACATTGTTCAATAACAATTGTCTTCATTATATTCCGCTGCATAATTGTTATCATTGTTATTGTTTATCCTAGATATTAGATCTAAACAATCTGAGTCTTAATAATGATCTAAGAGGTCTTAACAGACTCCTCAAAAACCAAACATTTAGATCTTCATAATAATGGCTAATACCCGAAGGTATTATCCTTCAAACATCATAATTAATACAAGAGTAATTGTTTTAGCCAAGGTAAACTAACCGAGTTAACGAATGATACCAAAAACTAAACGATTACAAAAGTATAAGAGGTTACACGTTGTCTTCTATGGATTGGAATGCGTTGCAAGACCTCTTCTGCTCTTTTTCTCCTCTGAAAATCGACTTTTGTAGTTTAGGTATCGAGAATATGATTTAGCACACCTAAAACTCGTTTTTAAGTTTTGTATTTATAGGGTCTAGAAGTTGATTCGATACGACGTATCCAATGGATTGGATACGGTGTATTGGAGTTTCTTGGAGTAGGGACAACGCTTGATATCTTCAAGAATATTATATTCATTCCATATTTTCAATATGGCGTATTGGTCTTCTGGATATGGCATATTGATCTTCTTTCCTTTGTGGTCTTTGGTGAGTGCAGGCACGGATACGTCATATCTTCCTTGATGGATACGGCGTATTGGTCTATAAATAATTAAGTAACAATTATTTATATCTTCATTTAAGCTCCAGAATGCGTACCTTTTGCTAATATTCACTAAGTACTCCGTAACTACTGCAATTCTTAAATATAAATAATTAAGTAACAATTCTTTGCAACAATTATACAAAATAGGTTAATTACATGGGATAAATGATGCTATAAAATAGACGTTATTTGATGTCATCAATCATACATTACATCATTTAAATCTTGAAAGATCTCTCAAAGATAACAAAAGATTGTTTGGATCTGATGAACAGTAGCCGGTTCCATTGGAGCGTCGCCGGTTCCCTTTGATTTACAAAGCCAGTTCCATTGCTACAGTAGCCGGTTCTGTTTAGCTTTTTCCTATAAATAGTGGAGCCTTTCCAATCCGTTTTTCATCACTTTTAACAAACTTTCTCCACCATTTTTCACATATATAGATCTGTAAGAATGCATCCATAAAACCCCATGATCATAATGCATCTAACTCTCATTTTGTTGTAAGCATACACTCGAAATGATCCACCAAATCAAGCATCGAGATCTTGCCATCCACATCCATCAAAACAAGAGTTCTTGCCTTTTCCATCCATCATCAAGCATATACATAAGAAGATTGATTCGTCAGAATCTATATATACGTGATAATAAAATATATAATATGATGGAAAATTACCAAATTACCCTTGAGGACAAAGGTAAAAAGGAAAATCTTCACAAAAATATATAATATAATACGTATATTTACCAGGAAGTATGATTCCCGGGTCGTTATCCCCCAACGATTTGTGAAATTGAAACCACGTTTGATGTTCGGACAATGATTTGAATTGAATACAAAGATTGATTTGATTATCTACTTTTAAAAGCTAAAATAAACAAATTATAACAATTAAGCATGAAGACAAATAACGGGAAACCAAATTTTAACTAAAAACGCAAAACGGGACCCCTAAACGGAGGGCAAAAACCCTAAATTTCTAAAATTAAACCTAACTTAAATTTTTCTTTTTAAATGGACTCTAATTGACTAAAAAGTAAGTTTAAAGAAAACTAGAACAAAAACGGAGTTGAAATGAGCGTTAAAACACGAAAAACGAGAACGTGGACGAATCCCGTTCTTTAAAAATCGAAATTTTGCAAATTAGACCCTACGAAAACAAAACCAATTTTCCTATAAACTTTGTGATAAAAGAAAATTTTCTAAAAAAGATTTATATTTTTTTTGATTATTTTTCTATTTTTTATGATTTTTTAAAGTTTATAATGAAAATAAATGTTTAAAAATACTAAACTATCTATAAAAATTCTAGAAAAATTACAGAAAATAGCTTAAACTAATTAGATCCTAGGAAAAATAAACTTATAAACACAGCTTACCAAATAAGCCACGAAATAAGCTGAAACAGCTTATTAAGCTTGTAAGGCTAAAATGAGTATAAAGAATTAATGTTGTAAGAGTCTAATGAAAAAGACCCAAGGGCGCAGTGGTAGTGTGTGTTATAAAAGGTTGAGAGTGTTGAGGTCGGGGGTTCGAGCCTTGCTCACCCCCGACTTCCACTTTCCCTTTTTTTATTTTTTTTTTTGAAAAACTTAAAAAAGCAAAGTTATAAAGCTCCTACAAATAAGCATTTTTAATGAAAGCAACTTATTATAAAATTTCCTAAATAAGCTAGAAAATAACTGAAAACCTAACATATACTACTTAGCTATGTTTTTGGAATTTTACTTAAACTAAAAAGCTTAAAAATCAAAATGAGCTAACTAGATTACTAAATAAGCTATTAATAAGCTAACACTAACCTAATGAGCTTAAATAAAAAGAAATAAGCACAAAAACACAAGCCAAAAGCTGAAAAAGCACAATAAGCACTTATGTACACTCTACAACCAAACAGACCTTAAGGACCATTTTGAGCTTAATTTTGAGTAATCAAATAAGCACTTTAAAACTTGAGACTTAACTTTTCTTAAAGTCTGACTAAAATGCTCTATAAAAATGCTTTTTTGAAAAGACTTTGGTCAACTTGAGCTTATTGAAAAAGCTCAACAAAACAGACAGATAGATCAGCTCTTGCTGAGTTTTGTTTTGGAAATCAAAAGACAGATGGCTTTATTTGCCAGCTTAAAACAGATCACTTAACAATCTACTTTTCAAAAACTAAATGCAAACTTGTAAACTATGATCTCTAAGCTACTTAAAAAATTGAAAATTAAAAGCTATATCCTATTTTACCCTACTGAAACTTAAGCTCAAAAATGACAGTAAGTCCATTAAAACTGCTAATGCAGTTGACAAGTTTTTGAACCCAAACTTTAATTCTAATGATGCAGACCTATAGAACTCATTTTAACACTCTTAAATCACAAGTCTATATGCAAATTAAGAGAATGTAAAAGCTAAAACTGATCTAAGCTTGAAATGATTATTCTACTTCCTTAATTCTAACAGATTCTTAAAAATAACTAGCTATCTTATATTAAAACTGAATTAGACCAACTAAGTCTCTAAATCCTACAATGATAAACTTATTTGATAGATTTAAATCAAAAATCTAGGATTAAAGGGACTCAAGCAGTACTAACTTGAGGTTAGTACTGCTGATCCAAACACTCCCTTATTTCTTAGCAAATCCATTTAAGCTTATGAATTTGCAAACTAATGATGACAACTTTAAGACCAGATATAGAACAGCTTAATACCAACCTAATGAGCAATCCTAAGCAGAAAATAAGCCAATTTAATAAGCTCTAAGCTAAACTACTATTTTTTTTTTGGTTTTTTTATGACTTTTATAAGACTAAACATGAAAAGCTATGATCTGAACTAATAAATTCAAAAACAGATAATCAAATAAGTCTAATAAACATAATAACACATTAATAAGCACAAATAAGCAACTAATAAGCTAAATAAGCTAAGTTACACTAGGAAACTTAAAACAGAAGGAATTATGGAAACTTACAAGCTGCCTTAGCTAAACAAAGGCTTTTATTGCTCAAAAAGCTTATCTACTAGCTCTGGCTTATTGAAAATAAGCCAGTAAAAGTCCATATGAGCTCATCCATTACTAGCTCATCTTCCATAAAACCACAATCCAATAAGCAAAAGTTACTAAGGCTGATTTTAAAGTTTGAGTAGGTTAAAGCTTATTAGAGCTCAATTACAAGCTTATAGACTTGTAAGAGCTTATGAGAGCTTATTGTAAGCTTTTGAAACAGTAGCACACATTTTTGAGGATATGAGAGCTTAATAGTTAGAACATTATATGAAAACTAAATGAAGATTTTATTTCTCATAAAAACAGGTTACAAAGCTTGATTTAAAACAGATTACAAGAGCTTAAAAACGAAAATTACATTTTAACTAAAAAATTACAAGAGTTTACTAAAAATTATGCAGGAAAAGAAGATTGCTAAAAAGATATCTTTTGTGAAGGTGAGGGAGTACTTTTATAGCCACCAGGAGAAGCTTCTAGGCTCCAAAATTAGTTACACGCTCCTCTCAATCTTGTCCGTACATTCCTTCAATGATTGGAGAACTACTCTTGGCCGTTAGATCAATTTCAAGCTCACACGGATTGCCAGTGTGGCAATCCATGATTGTGACACCTTGTGTTTCTTTAGTGAGTAGCCCGAGTGTAAAAATCCCTTTCTTTTGTGCTTTCTTTACTTTGCCCGTGTGTCACATCAAGTGGGTATCAACCAATAGGAGTGCTTGGTGATGTAATTCTCTGACAAGTAGGACCTCTACACTTGAATTGTCTTGCCATGTCATTAATTGAATATACCCTTGATTTGAGTTGTGGGTTAAAGGTTGAAGATGATGAATAGTGTAAAACCACTTTTCCCGCCTATATTTTAACTGAAAGGGGGTGTTTGACTTTCTTTTGACCCGGGGTTGACTTGGGTTGATTTATAAATGTTTTGGGCCTGGGTAAGATTAACAGGAAATGGGCTTTGGATTTGTTATAAGGATTTAACGAAAGAAATAAAGCCCGTTTGGTTTAGGGTTTATTTTGCGCTTTTGTTAAACTTGAAGGACTAATTTGGTAAATTTTTGAGTCTTTTGTCTTTTTGTAAGTTTGACTAGGTTGACCAAAGGTTGACTGAAGTTGACCATGAGATGACTTTGTTTGACTATTAATAGAAAACTTTCGTCTCTTTGTGTGCTCTTCCGTTCTCGTGTCCGTGTTTGTCCGGTTTTGACCGTTTTCTTGAGATTTTTGCAACATCCGTACCTACACAATCATAAAGACAAAACAAGCAATATTCAAGCATTTTAAGCACAATTTTGTCTTTTTAGGGCCTATTTTGATATAAAACGGATATGTGTTTTCACACATATCAAAATTCCCCAAACTAAGCGATTGTGTGTCATCACGCAATATTATATGTTCCATAACCAAATACCTCAAAACTTCCCCAAATTAAACCTTTGAAAAGTAACAAAGATTTTTGTGGAGAGAGTTAAGAAATCACAAGTTATAAAACACCCTATTTTCCCATTTTTAAAACTTTTTTTAATATTTTTTTTATAATATAACTGAGATTATTTTGACTTTTGTTATTTACTTAACTGTTAGGGATCATAGAACAAGATGTATTTCACTTCGAGAATGCCCCCAAAAAGGATAAAGTCATCGTTCCCGATATTTATTATATCTTAAGTGATTGTGCTATTTATGAATTTCAACCATAGATCAACTTTTTGCAACATACTATGCTTTACGTTCTACCTTAGAATAATGAGTTTAAAGGCGAGATCATCCCATGTAGCTCCTACACCTTCTATGCTTTTATTATAAATAGACTCATTGAAGCCCTTGGGCAATTATTATTTTTTCTACTTTTCTTTTCAGCTTATTTTAGTCTTAACTTAGCTTATGTTACTTTTGATTTTCCTGTAATTTTTTTAATGTTTAATGAAATTCAAAGTTTGGTTTAAATCTCGTTCAATTTATGGTTAATTTTTGTTTTCAAAAGCCATTATAAGCTCTTAGATAAGCTCTCATAAGCTTTTATTAAACCACTTATATAACCTGTTTTCATTAAAAGTAACTTAAATATATAAAGTGTTAAGAAAAATTCACAAAAAGTCCACCCTCAAACACCACAGCTTCTTTTGGATGTTAAGCTAGCAAGGGAAGAGCTTATAGACCATACTAGCTTGTCTTTTGACAAGCTAGAGCTTTAGAATAGCTCTAAGAGCATTTGTTTGCCCTGTTTGAGCAAGGGCTTTGTAAGTTTTCCATTTTTCAATTTTCTAGCTTATTTACTGTTTTTATTTGCTTATTGCTGCTCATTTATGTCAATGAATGCTTATTTATGCCTGTTTGTAGCTTAGATGTCACTAGTTTAAAATTTTCTTATAATCAGTCTTATTAGCTTAAAAAAATTGCATAATCTTTAATCTTGTTGTTTTTGCTTATTTAAGTTTTAAAAGTTGCTTATTGGGTTGGTTATAAGTTATTTATAATCTGGTCTTAAGGTTTTGTTCATTGAAAATCAAGTAATCAAGTAAAAAAGGCTGAAATCAGTTCTAAAGGGGTGTTTGGTTTAACTATTTTAATGGGTCAAAATGGGCAAACCTGGCTTTTTTGATTTTGAGTCAACTTAGATTAGATATGAGTTGCAAGAAAAGTCAGTTTGTTTCAAGTTTTTTAAGAGCTAAATCTTAAATTCATAGTTTGTAAAACTTGTAACTTCAATTTGTGGTTTTTGAGACTTTAATATCAGCTTATAAGGTTAGATTTTAAAAAGTGGCATTTTAAGGTTGTATTTGTGTCTGATAGAGTGTTAAAACAAGTTTTAAACCAAGTCTTTGAATCTGCAAAAGTGTTTTTGTCTTTGGTCAAAAATCTGTCACAAGTTGTTGTTAAGTGTCTTAGTCTAAAACTGCTTTTTCAATTTCAAATTTAGGATAGTTAAGATTGTTTTTAGGCTTTGAAATTCAGAGCATAAGCTCTTTGGTGGTCAAGCTCAAGCTGTTTGAGCTTGTTTTGCTTTCAAAAGCTCTTTTACTTGGTTAAAATCAAGGCTGCAATAAGCCTTTTGGTCTTTGTAAAAACCAAAAAAGTCAGCATGTGCTGAGTGAAAACAGCCACCTTCTTAAGCAATTTTTCTAGCTTATTTGACTTTCAAACCCAAATGTCTTTGCTGATTATAAAGCTTATTGTTCAATCTAAAGTCACAAATCCCTTAACCATAAGGTTTCATCTAGGGACTTTATTTTATGCTCAAAAGTACCCCCTGTGTTTGTGTGTGATTGCAGTTTGGAACTAAAAGCTCAGTTTGTTTTCATTGCTTATTTGCTTGTTTACCTAGCTTATTTGTGTTTAGTTTTGCTTATTAGGATAGTCTAAGTCCATTTTAGCTTATTATTTTAGTTTAGAGCTTATTGGAGCTTATTTAGTTCTTTAGTTTAGCATTTTTAGTCAAAAATAGCTTTTTAGTGAATCTGTCCTTTTAGCTTATTTCAATTCATTTCTTGGCTTATTTTTGTTATAATATGCTTAACATGGTATAGTTAACCCAACTGTGTTGAGCTTATTTCTCATTTCACTAGCTATTTGCTCTTAAATAGCCCAACCACCCAAACAGTTTAGGCGTTTTAGACTAGTGTAAAAAAGCTCTTTCTGTCGATAACTTACATATTTTTTGGCTTATTTTGATTCTAAACAAAGTGTTTTTTGTAAAAGTCTGCTATTTATTGCTTATCTTAAAAAGTTATAAAAAAATGGCAAAATAAAAAACATAAGGGAGTTGGGGAATCCAAGGTTAGCAGGGCTGAACCCGGACCTCAACCCCTCTCCACCAATGTTTTAGCTCACACACCTCTACTACACAAGCGCCCTTGGGTCTTTTCCATTTTGTTTTGCACACTTTAATCTTTTATATACGTTTTTAGCCCTTTTGCTTAATAAGCTGTTTTAGCTTATTTAACAGCTTATTTGATAAGCTATTTTCTCACCCTTATTTTTATTAAATTCTTCATTGTTCAATGCACTTTTCAGGATTTTTTCAGAATTTTTATAATTAATTTAGTAATTTTAATCATTTAATTTCATTAAAATCATTTTTAATTCATAATAAATTATAAAAAAGTCAAAAAAATCTAATTCTTTTTTAGAAAATTATCTTTTATCATTTAGGACTTAGGAAAATTAGATTTGCATTCGTAGGGTTAAAATTGTAGATTTTGAATTTTTAAAGAACGGGATTGAATCCTGTTCACATTTTTCGTGTTTTTAAGCTTAAATCACTTTCGTTTTTGGTCTAGTTTTCTAGTTCTTATATTTTAGTCAATTAGGACTTATAAAAGTCAAACAGATCATTTTAGGACTTAATTTTGATAAATTAGGGTTTTTAGGTCACTATTTTAGGAACCCGCTCTGCGTTTTAGTTAAATGCAGTAAGGTATACATCACCAATCTCATGTGTCTGTGATGACGAACCACCTATATGGGTTTCTGAGCGGTGGTTGTATTTTTCATGTATCCAAGCTAACTTAGCATTCATTTGTTTTTCTAGTTTTGCCGCCTTTCTGTACATAGAAAGATTTAGCTCGTAATCTTTATCAGAACCTTCTTTTAAGAAAGTGTCGATCAAAGCACGGCTCTCTTGTGGAATGTGATTACATTTCTCGTATGCTTTTCTAAGATCTTCTTTAGTTGTGCATGCATTATCAAATTGCAAGGCTAAATCCAGAATCGCTTTCTGATGAACCATATCTTCGTCAATTTGTTTTTGAACCAAAGCTTGGATTTCATCGTCGCTATGTGGTATCGAACAAGCCATTTAAAAAAGATAATGAAAGTGTATAAAATGTATGTGTTTTGTGATTAAAAATGGTATAAAAAGTAAGATTTTATAGTGAATGGGGGATTTTTATTTTTTTTAATAAAAATATAAAAGAAAGAGTTAATTTTTTTAATACGAAATCTTCCTCCAATTGTAAGGTCGTGCATAAAACCATAACTTTGCAAAGGTTGGGGGTGACCAGGTCTTGCTTCGGTCGGCGTAGTGGGGTGACCAGGTCCCTTTTATTACCACATGGGACGACCGACCGCAAAGGTCGTCCCATTACGTTTAGCCTTTACAGTTAGCATTTCTTCATTTATCTCATGATCAGGTTAGTATCATTAACTTCACCACCCCATCACTATTGACCTTAAAAAAATAACTTTTACCAAAGCCTAGTTTAACAGGAGGTGACGAAAGTGTGGTTTGACATGAGGTGACAGCGGCGGAGGTTGTTTAAAAACGGAGGTGAGATGCCTGTGTTACGGCGCCGTGGTATTTTGAACGAGGTGGCGGCGGTGGTGAGTTTAAAAACAGAGGTGCGGCGCCTGTGGTGGTTTGACCGGACGTGAAGGCTGCAGTGACTGTTTAACCACTCGTGTTTAGATGAAGGTGATTTGACAAACGGCGATGATGGTTTTTTCCTAGGTGGCGGCGTTGGTGATGGTTGATCTTTGGGTGAGTGTTAGGTGAAAGAGGAAGTTAAGGGCCCGTTTGGTTTATAGATGCGTTTAGGATTTGAATTTAGATTTGGTTTAAGATTTGGATTTGAGGTGGGTTTAGGAGAGAGAAATTGTATTTGTTTTTTAATTTTATAACAAAATTAAAATTCTAAACATTTATTTAAAATAAAAATAAATACTCTAATATATAAAAATAAGAAAGAGAAAGACACATCATAAAACATGGCCCATACTTTTGGCAAAAATCCAACTATCTACCCTCCCATTTAAAACCCCCTACTGTTAGGCTACATATCCCAATCTTAAATACCACATTTCCAACCAAACAAAAATTTTGTCTTTTCAAAGTTAAAAACCATGCCAACCCCACCAAACAAACGACACCTAAACGAACATGATATCAATGGTAATAAAAGCTGGCATTTAATATAAAATTAATTAAGGACCAAAGTGATGAATTTTTACCTCGTTATAAGAGATAATATACTGTAATAAATGAGAGTAAAATATTTGATGATGACAATTTTGTCTTGGGTGAAACAAAAACACAGAGAAAAAGGTAAATAAAAGTCAAATGGAGTGCAAAGCATAAGACCCTTTATTTATGTATTCTCTTCTCTTTTTCATTCAACACTAGCTTTATTACTCGGGCGTAAGCCCTAACCATTCTAAAAGAGGGTTGTTTTAATCGATAAGTCCATAAATAGGTAACGAACTTTCAGAAAAAACCTGTCTTAGGTCATGAACTTGGGAAAGTACTAATATAAGTAACGAAACTTGTTATGACTTGTTAAAATAGGTAATGTTACCATTTTGTTTGCCACATCAGCAAAATAAATAACATTTAAGTCCATTGATAGGTAACGAACTCTCAGAAACATAACACAGTAAGTAATCAAATAAACAGATGCTGGAAACATAAACAAATACACAAAACATAAAACAAATTCATACAACATTAACATTAAGTTTAATTCATAAAACATTAACATTAGGATCCAGAATCCTACATTAGCCTTTAGTCTAATCCTTAAACATAACACAAATAAAGCTAACATTCAATACATGTCAAACTACCATGTCAGACTACCCAAAATACTGTTAGCTTTAACAACATCATGATCAGGTACCATCTCACACTTTTCCCTTCCCCTTTGCCTTGGCAGCACCACTTTCAACTTTCCTGACACCAAATTTCATATAGATATCATCCCATGTTTGAACATTTGTTAGTCCAAGCACACATCCTGTGATTGTGATTGGTATGGGGCTTTTGACTTTTGGATTGTGTTTCTTACAAACTAGTAAATATTTACCTTTACAGTTTGGAGATAGACTTTCTTGAATGGCATCCTCATCACTGCTATCATTGTCTGTGGTATCATTGTCTGTCCTTGGAAATTCATCCTCTAGACTTAAATCTGTGTCATATCCATACCATCTTAGTAATTCTCTTGGTGGCCCCTCAACAGGCTTCCTTGTTATTGATGGCCTCTTGTTAGACATTTTTTTGCTGTCATCTGAGCTATCAGAAAGCACAATGATTTCTGCCAAAAAACATCAAAAGAGTTAACACACAAAGAAGGTAATGGTTCAGGGGAGTAATGCAATAACCTATATCTACGAATATATTAACCTATACCTACGAATATATTGACCCACTAGATGTAGTATAAACTAATTGAAAATCCAGAAAAAATAATACTGTTTATGCAGTTGTGCGTAAGATCCATTGTTTTGGATATTGCCTTGTGATTTATCTGTCTGATTTGGGTTATAACAGGCTGAATCCAGTGTTATGCCTTTAGAAAATTGGCATCAAAAGTGGTGTATGTGTTAGTCATTCTCGTTGCCATGCCTCTTATTAGTCACTCTCCAGGACGATCTTTTAACCTTAATCGAAATAACTTCATTCCGTTTTGTAGCCATATAAGAACTGTTTGTTAAAGGAGTTACTAAGTGTCTCAATGATTTTACCAAGTGTCTTAATGATCTTAATTTTGACATGAAGATGCAATCACATTCGGTGATGGATCAGTGAGATGTGAGGATAATTAGCAGGAGAAACAACCTAGTGTAGAAGAGCAACATCTAAAAATAACTTGATAAATTATGAAGCTTAAAACGAATTAAAATTTTTGACGTGACTAAGAATTAAATCCTCATCCGGTCTTCTGGATTTGAATGCGACTTCGTTTCTAATTCTTCTCAGGATCCACAAACTCGATTGAATCCACATTAAATAAGGGAAAAATGTTAGCAGGCGGGTTTGGGTTTTCTGCTAATTTGATCACATATATAAGAACCACAAACCAAGTTTGTTTCGTAACGTTACGATATATGAACAAAAGGCATTCCTGTTTAAATGTCATAAACCTAATTATGCAAAATAACCAATACCCAATAATCCCTAATAAGAACAACAGACCCAAAATCATAAACCTAATAAGTTACACCAAAATTAAAATCGACAAAGAACATACCTTGACTCATTCTAGCATATGGGGTAGGAATTAGATGATGAATTAGGTTTTTCTTTGATAGGTTTTGATTATAAAAGGGAATTAGGGTTAAGAAGAAAAGGGGGAAAATGGTGGGTCGGGTTAAGTGGGTGAATTTATTAAACAAAAAAAAAAAATTAAAAATGTGACGTGGAAGGTTATCCGGTATCAACCGGTAACCCTTCCAAAATATGAACGTTATTACCTATATTGAACACGATTTTAAAAGTTTGTTACTTTTATTAGTACTTTCCCAAGTTCATGACCTAAGACAGGTTTTTTCTGAAAGTTCGTTACCTATTTATGGACTTAACCCTTGTTATATTTGACGCTTTATAAACTCGATTATCTATATTACATATAAAGCAAATTAGACATTATCTTTTTATTTTAATGTCCTAAAAAATTAAGTAATCCAAGGTATAAAACATAATATATAATTCTTAAATGCAACATTTCACCATAAAATTAACTATCTAACATATACAAATATTAAAGCAAAATGTATAACATTTATTCCTCCATGCATATGTTACAAGTATAAACTAATTAAATACAATAATTAATGTATTTTTAAAACACCCCTAAAATGAAAAATACATATATTAAAGCAAAATGTACAATATTTATTCTTCCACGCATATGTTACAAGTATAAACTAACTAAATACACTAATTAATGTTACTTTGAAAACACCTCTAAAAGGAAAAAATACATGTTATTATACACATTGTATAAGCTAATAAAACATAAAAGCTTAAAAAAATTTATAAGCTAACAAATTGATGATACATATGCAGAGGCGGATCTAGGGGGTTCCCGAGGGTTCACGGGAACCCGATGGATGTTTGTCGCGTAGTGTAAATTTTTGCTAAAAACTCTCGATTTTTAAAAAATGAACTCGGTCCCAAAATTTTGTGTCACGTAGATTCACTAAAATTTGAAACAAAAACAAATATTTACCATCAAAACCTATTATACATGTAAAAAAAAATTGTGCACCCAATGACTTAGTGTCTTGGGTCCGCCCTTATACATATGGTTTTAAAAACTAAACCGGACCAACGGGTTCAACCAGAAATCGGAGTCGCCACCGGTTTGGGTAGCGAATAAAATCTGTTCGAATATGAAACGAAGATGACCGGTCAAAACCGGTAAAAACAGGTGAATCGGTTCGAACTGAGATCATTTTTTTATTCTTCGGTTAATAAGTTCGTTTTTTTTGCGTCTAAACTTTAATTACAGGGTACCCGCCGCTGCAACGCGCGGGTACCCTGCTAGTATTTGTAACGAGTCTTTTCATTTGCGTATCGTCGCGAAGCGTTTGTATACGATCATATTGCGGACAAATTTGTGCAGTCTCGCATTATCCATTCTTTTTGTTTTTCTTTGTGAGAACGGAATGTTGTGACTGAGAAAATGACGAAACAGTAACCTTTGTCAGTGACCTCACAAACACCTCTAACAAAAAGTGTCATGTGAATCGGTATTTAGTTTAACCTGTGGACTTCTAAACGCAAAAAAGGAATTTGGTTGCTTGGTTTAGTACATTAATTATGCGACTTTTATGATCGTCGCAATATTTATGATCTTAGGGCGCGTTTGGTAAAGAGAACTTCAGAGATTAGAATTGAAGTAGAGAATAGAAATTCAGAGAATATAAATCAATAGAGAATTCTGTTTGATTCTACAGTTTGGTAACAACAGAGACTCAAACCTAAGAAATGCGCAAATTTGAATATGTTAGATTTTTTAATTATGTTTTGACTTGGGGTGTCAAAACAAGTCGACCCGAACCGAACCCGATTAAGCTTATTCGGGTCGAGTTACTCCGGTCAAGAATTTTTTTCGGGTTATTAGGGTCAAACCGATTCACCCAAATATTAAATAGGTTCGGGTATGGGGTTCAAAATGTTTGACTAATTCGGGTTTTAGTCGACCCGATTGACCCAAATGAGGAATTTTTTTCAGATTCGGGTTGACCCGAATAAGAAGCAATGACAAATAAATTACGAGTAATAACTACAATACACATGTGAGTTGAAAAACGAAAAATACATATTTGTGAAAAATATTACAAAAACTATTCTCATTTCTCCGAATTCCCAACTAAAGTGATGGAAATGAAACTTAAAAATTTACACTACCAATTCTCCATTTTTTATTTCGCTAACCTGCCAAACAAGAGAATTTGATTCATTTCCATTTCTCTTATCTCATTTCCCTTTACCAAACATGCCCTTAAGTGCTTTGTTGTTTCACGTACATGATTAAATTTTGTATGATCTGAAAACATATTTTAGTGTTCAGAATAATACTTATCTAGGCTGTCATATTTTGCGTTGTATTTCTAGAAAAAAATTCATGATATATTTCATTTTAATTAAAGAGGATAAATAAATAAAATCAATGATTTTAAAAAATAGGATGATTTATAATACAACTTCAAAAGTGAATCACAGCTGCAACTTCTCATTTGTCGCATCATGTATATAACATTAGTTTAACAAGTTGAAGAAGAATAAAAAAACCCTATATCTAAACCTGCAAACTTGTTAGCTAAATATGAAACTTTGCTTGATTTTGAAATGCCTTCATCAAATAAGAGGAACGAATGTAATGCAGATCTGGAAGACACCGAGCAAACCATCTAAATAGATGTATCACGTATTGGGATTTAGAAATTAATATATCAATTAATACAAGAGGGTTGCAGCGGAAAACGTCCCATATGGATCACATTTGGTGTACAATAATTAACTACATGACATAAATCATACTAACCTCTTGTTATTGATTTAGTGAACAAATAGATCTCAAGACCGCCTTTTGTTCTTCATGATTACCCACGAAAACTAATAGAGATACTAAAGCAAGTATCCTCAATGGTGTATCCACACTATACGTCAATGAATGAATACCCGAATGCTAGTTTAACTACTTCACGGTCAACATACGAAACCCACGATTTCCCCTTGTTTATAAATCGGCACACCAAAGGGGTTTACAAACTCTATTGCCGATTGGTATTATGTGAGAGGAAAGAGGAGAGAATTTATGCGTGTTTAGGTTATGCAAGTTTAACCCTAAACAAGGAATTATCATTCACTATATAGACAAAACCTAACTTGGAAAACAAGTTGGTTCCCCTTCCCCCTTTTCCCTTTAGGCCAGAAACAAACACCCCCGCCCCATATGGAATCACCATATGTTTTAGGTTACTGGATAATTAAACAAGTCCATCACCTTTTAAATATTAAGCCTTTACTTACTTAAAATGTCTAACGGTTTAATTAACGTCCGTTAAGGTTTATCGTGAAATTTAAACTAATATAATACATTATATATATTAATTACACTATAAAAATATTATCTCGGTGTATACGTGTGTGACCCCATAGGCTCACGTGTATTAAGTCATATAAATATTCACTATGACATGTGCACTTCCCAATAGCTCCCATTTACGAAAGTCATAATCATATAATATACTATACTAACATTTATAAGTGTCTAGCAATACGTCAATGCTCTTAGAAATACATGAGTGTAATAAAATGGTTTATTCATAATCATTCTTTCGTTACAGATACCATCTTAAACACGGATATGGATCAAAGTAGATGATATCAAATAACGTTGCTTTTATAGCATCATTTATCCCAAGTAAATAACTCATTTAGTTTAATTATTGCAAAGAAGTGTTACTTAATCGTTTGTATTTAAGAATTGCAGTAATTATGGAGTACTTGGTAAAGATTAGCAAAAAGGCACGCATTCTGGAGCTTAAACGAAGACATTTGAAGATTACTGTTCTGACATCCAATACGCCGTATCCATCAAGGAAGATACGGCGCATTTGTGCCTGCACTTCACTAAAAACCACAAAGGAACGAGATCCAATACGCCGTATCCAAAGAAGACCAATACGTCGTATTCAAGTTATGGAAATAAAATATTTTAGAAGATATCGAACGTGGTCCCTACTCCAAGAAACCCCCGATACGCCGTATTGACCTCAGTCAATACGCCGTATCAACCATATTACAAACCTTATAAATAGAAAACCTAAAAACCGGTTTTCAGTGTGCTAAATCATATTTTCGATACCTAAACCATAAAAGATAATTTTCAAAAGAGAAGAAGAGCAGAAAAGGTCTTGCAACATAATTAATTCCATAGGAAACAACTTGTAATCTCCTATACTCTTGTAATCGTTCAATTTTTGGTATCATTCGTTTACTCGGTTAGTTTACCTTGGCTAAATTATTACTTTTGTATTGATTATGATGTTTGACGGTTAATACGTTCGGGTATTAGCCATTATTATGAAGATCTAAATGTTTGGTTTGTTTATCTCGATTGCTTAATTTATCGTTGATTGCTTGTTTATGTTTATCAGTTTATACTTGTTTACGTGCTTTTGTATGTGACCTATCATTCAACTAGATCTAGTGATACAGACCAAGTAATCTAGATGTCGGGATGGCTCTCCATATAGTGATTTATACATCTAGACCAATAGGATCACGAATAATAACCTATCTTTTCCCTTAGATTGCGAGCTTAGTTGGACCGGCAGGTGACTCTTAGGATCAACGAGTACGTTCTCAATTAATTGGTAAAGACTTGGTCAGTGGACTACTAGTGTATGAATTTCCATTAAGCAGTTCGTGGGTAAAGTCTCTATGAGCTAGGGTTTAACAAGATCACCATTGCTTTAATCCCTAAGATAGATTATAATCAGCAAATAAGGATGCTTTATGCAGATACGTTTAATTGTAACAGAATTCTTCGTATCTAGGCCTTAAGAAGAAGTATCGCCTAAGTCTTAAGAATGATATGCCGCCTCGTGATAAGTAATCATTGCACCAAATAAACAAACCAACGTTCTGATTGGATTAATAATAGTTAATACAGTTTTCTTATATTTAGCTAGACCGCTCTTTTATCTTCTATCAATTTGCTTGCGTGTGTTTTAGTGTCTTAAGTTGATTTTAGTCACCACAAAACCCGTGCCAGTCTCTCAGGCTGAAAACCCCCCTTATCCGTTAGATTATGATTAACATAGGTTTAGCATGGTTTAACATAGAATTGAATTAACTTAGTTTAGATAACCAAAATATTAATAAATTGAAAGATTGTTTCTCGCTCTTAGTGATCGACACCATACTTACCACGAAACTCCCATCTAACCGGGTACACTGCCCGTTAAAGTGTTGTTTTTGGTTAAGTCGGCAAAATATAAATTTAAAACTTGAAACATAAATTACAATCACACAACGACACATCAAGTTTTTGGCGCCATTACCGGGGAATAAAAAATTTAATCTTGATTTTTATTTGATATTTTATTTAACATTAGATTAGATCTAACCTCTTGGATTAGTGTAATTTAGATTAGTGTATAATTTTGTATATTCTGTATATTTGTGTATTGTTTGCTTGTATATTTGCTTAGTTTAATTGTTTGTACGATTTAATTGTTTTCTAATACATTGTTCTGGTCGATAACCTAATACGGCGTATCCACTTTCATTGGATACGGCGTATCCAACTTTCTTATCCAATACAACGTATTCGTTCAAAAGATTAATACAGCGTATTCAGATCCATTGAATACGGCGTATTGAGCATCTGATATAGTAACAAAACTGGTTTTTCGCATTTGATTTCCGTATATCTGTATTTTCTTTCTCTCGAGCCCATCTTACTGATTGTTTATCCCTTGTTTCGGGTAGTGCATGACAAGGAGTTCAACAAAGGAACTATTTACGCCCTTCAAGGAACCGGAACGATAATTTTGATCATCTAGGAAGCTTATCAAGACACTAAGTCTTGACGAATTAAGATCACCTGAATTCAATCTATTTTCTGATTTAGAAGATTATTCCGAGGAAGAAGTTGCGGAAACAATGGCAGAAATCATGGAATAGTACATGAGCAAAACTCGAGCTGACTATGGATCGGGAATTGCTAGGCCTAAAATCGATGAAAAATATAGCTTTAAATTAAAAGGTCAATTTCTCAAGGAACTACGTGACAACACCTTCAGCGGTTCGAATCATGAAGATGCGAACGGACACATTGAGAAAGTTCTTAAGATTGTCGATTTCTTCCATATCCCTAATATAACTCAAGACCAAGTAATGCTTAGAGCCTTCCCTATGTCCTTAACTGGAGCCGCGAGTCGTTGGCTAAGAAACAAACCATCTGGTTCAATCACAACTTTAGAAGATCTTAAGACAAAGTTTCTAAGCAAATATTGCCCACCTGCCTGTACTGCAAAGAAAATGAAAGAGATCAACAACTTTCCGCAAGAACCGGATGAAACCCTTTACCAAGCATGGGAGCGATTTAAAGAACTCTTGATGAAGTGTCCTCAATACTATTTAACGAAGATGCAGGAGGTAATCTTGTTTTATAACGGATTGGATGTCCAAACTAGACAGATTCTTGATTCAAAAGGTGCCATACCGTCTAAGACTGTTGCCGATGCAAAAGTGGCCATCCAAGAAATGGCTGAATACTCTCAAAAATGGCACAATGAAACATCTAGGACAAGAAGTACTGAAACTTCTGACGGATTGGCAGCCATACAAGCACAACTTAATAATCTTGGAAGAGAAATCAAGAATGTGAATGAAAAGGTTTATGCTGCTCAAGTAGGATGTGAACAATGTAACGGGCCCCACTACACCAAAGATTTCCCACTCAAGGAAGAAGGTAAAACCCTCGAAGAATCTTACTACACTCAATTTGGTGGACCTTTCCAAGGAGGGGGATATAGAGCAGCAATTCCAGGATTCTACCAGAGGAACAATGCAACCCCTTCGTACCAAGAATGAAGGCAATCAATGGAAGAAACCCTGAGCAAGTTTATGAGTAAATCAGTGAAGAGACATGAAGAAAACTCCAACATGATTAAAGAAATCCGAGCTTCGATGGATGCTTCCGTACGAAACCAAGGAGCTTCGATTAAAACTCTGGAGATTCAAATTGGGCAAATAAGCAAGGCACTATAGGAAAGAGGATTTGGAAGCCTACCTAGCTCTACCAAGGCCAACTCGAGAGATCATGTCAAATCGATTTCGACCACTACTGAAGTTGATTCAAACTCGATACGCCGTATTGGATCACCCTAATACGCCGTATCCACTTCACATAACAGAAGACTAATGTTTGAGTCAAGACAAACGACAATCCCATTTCCAAGTCGTTTGAATGATTACTACTATGAGGAAAAGAAAGGATCGTATGGACTACAATTCTCGGAAGCTTACTCATATGGAGCTTCACATATCGATAATTCCATACCCTGAAAGGAGAAAGACCCAGGGAGTTTCACTTTACCTTGCTATATTAATAACGTTTGCTTTAATAATGCTCTTCCTGACTTTGGAGCTAGCGTAAGTGTCATGCCTCTCTCGACCTAGCTTAACTTAGGTTTAGGCGAATTAGCTCACACTAAGTTAACAATTGAATTAGCAGATAGGACTGTGTAATATCCAAAAGGAATTGCTAAAAATGTGCTAGTAGGTATTGGTAAATTTGTTTTCCCCATAGACTTTATAATTCTTGATATGCCCGAGGATGTCAAAGTGCCCATCCTCGGAAGACCATTTTTGTCTACCGCCCATGCTAAGATTGATGTGTTCAAAAGGAAGATTACTTTAAGGGTAGGGGGATTAGAAAATTATTTTCAAAAGTGTTAAACCTGTTAGTAGTTTGATTAAGAGGGTCTACATGTTAAGCTTAGAAGAAAGAATGGAACTTGATTTAGAAGCTAGGCTAATGGGAGAGACTTTGGTGTTAAATAGATCATTAGACCCTTTATATGGAGATTACATTGAATTGAATGATCTTAATATACCATTAGAGCTTAGGAGAGATCAAGTTGATGATTTGATATCCACCATTAAGGAAGGTGAGGTAATTGATGAGCCCATGATTGACATAATCAAGACCAGGAATAACGAAAGTTTAGACGAGTACCCTAGTTTTTGTGACTTTGACCGGAAGATCCATATCAACTATGCCTACAACTTAAGATTTTCATGCATGATAGGTTTTGAGCATGTAGATGTTAATTTTTTCCCAAATTTGTCCATTAATATGATGTCTAGGGAGTTCTACAATTCTATAATGAGGGACGAAGTTGAACACAAAGGAAAGAATGTAGTCGGAGCTTTTATGAATGTACCTATTTTTGTCAATTTTTTTTTTGTTGTAACTCATTTTGTAGTAGTGGAAAATATGGATGGCTACCGAGATCAAGACATGGGAGATGTTATTCTTAAAGAACCGTTCTGCAAAGCTTCATGTGTGGAAGCAAGAAGGTTTGATGGATTAATCATTCTCCACAATGGTAGTGATAACGTGACTTACCAAATGGCGCGATTACATCCAAGGTTTAAACATCTATCCAATGCCCAATGCAACAAGATCAAGCCATTACTAAAGGTGAGTTTGCACGATAAGCTAAATGAAATCTCGCATCCATACCAAAAGCTCAAGAGTTTCTACAAGGGGGTCTTAAACTTAGGACTCAAATATGTCCGAAATACGAAGATGGAAGAATGGCTCACACGTAGGCACATAAGCGTGCATGAGATGGAGTGAAGAAAGCTGAAAGGAAAAAGTCTAACTTAAAGACTAGCTGAAAGAAAATTGCTTCTCGGGAGACAACCCGGATTGTTATTTATTTTTATCGAGTATGTCTTCCAAGACATCAATGTGGCGTATCCGCTCCATACCATACGGCGTATTGAATGTCTGGATGTTATCAGTCCTTTATTTTTATGCACTTTAAACATTATTGTCAGTTCTGTCAATACGGCGTATTCATGAATATAATACGACGTATTCAGCAGACTGACCAGTATTTAGATACTTTTTACAGGTTTCTCAATACGGCGTATTCCAGTTTATGGATACGGCGTATTGGTCTCCTGTACAGTTTGTAAGTTAATCATAGATACCCGAGATAGGATTTTGCATGTTTTTCCTATATTTTGCACAGGACCTCGCTCAAAAAAAATCAACAAAGTTGGTAAAGTATCGATCATTTAGAATCCTATGTGTGATTGTAGTCATGCTGAAATACAGACGCATTTACAACACACATCCTTGCTCATAAACTCAACTTGAAGAATCTATCGAGCAAAATATCAGGGGAGTTTCTCATTTTAATTCTTTTAATTCCCGTTTTTAATGTTTTATCTATATAACGAGGACGTTGTATAATTCAAGTGGGGGGATGGGAATTAGAATGTGTTAGGATATGAGATTTGATGATTACAAAACTAAATATGCAAGATTGAAGAAAGATGAAACAACAAGGACTTAATGTAAAATATTAAGTTAGCTTCCTATGTAAGCTAGGGTTTTCTTGTAACCTCCCTCTATTATATAAAGAGGGTAGGCGTTTGGTTTAATAGATTCATCAATAGAAAACTAGAGCTCTCCCAATGAGAGTCTAGATAGTTAAATAGCAAGTCGACTGATGAGAGTCGAATAGTACACCATAGTTAGTTGGTGTAGCCCCAAATTATAGTTGGGGTAATAGGGGAACGTTCAATAAAGAAAATCTTGTGATAACTTTGATTATGTTCTTTATTATTCCGCTGCGTGTTATCAATCATTGTTACTGTTCATCCTAGATATATAAGATCTAATCAATCTTGAGCTATAAACGATCTTATCAATTGGTATCAGAGCCATCGTCCGAGAAAGAGTTTGTACCGTTAGTACTATCTGAAATAACTAGTTTGTACTGCTAGCTTTGTACGATATCGGGTATTACACAGTACTTGGTTTTTGGATGGATTTGGATCTTGGACAGAACTATTTTTCAAATAGTTTATTCTTATTGATTTTATGGCTCGTTTTGGAGATTTATTGAAGAGGTGATTACGAAGACAATTGAATATTGCTTATTTGATGTTGTAATTGAGTTTCACATATGCGTGCTCTTATCATATCTTAAAGTTGTGGTTGGCTTTTAAGATAACTTGTTCGTGCTTACAATGGTGTGACGAAGACTTATCAAAATCTAGCAAAGGTGTGCGATTTCTCTTATGGTGCTCAATGCGTACATTTTCTATCACTTAGTATGTGTCTCATAGAAGATGAGGATTTTGTCAAGAGGTTGCGGTCTACTTATATTTCACAGATTTATTTATAAGTTCGACGTCACGTGGATAGTGCAAGACATAAAACACAAGTTTGGGAGATTCAGCTTCTTCATCAAATTTGTTATACTCTATTTTCTTCATCAGTGATCACTACATAGAGCCTACATAGTTCGAGATTTAAGAGATGGTAAACATATTGGTTTCAGGGGAAGCTTATTGATTAAATGTTTAACCATCTACATGCACCACTTGAGGGGAAGTGTTTACAAGTTGCATATCTTCAGAAGACCCCTATTGGATTATTACAAAAAGGGAAAGAAGCCTACAGATATATGGTTTGCAGCTTATTATATGTGGTGTCATGTTCAAGAAGATCTTTAGTCAAGGGGAAGCACTGAAGATTGTTTCATACATGGAGATTGTTTTGTAATATCAAATAGGGGAAGATTGTTGGGATTTGAGATTTGATGATTACAAAACTAAATATGCAAGATTGAAGAAAGATGAAACAACAAGGACTTAATGTAAAATATTAAGTTAGCTTTTTATGTAAGCTAGGGTTTTCTTGTAACCTCCCTTTATTATATAAAGAGGGTAGGCGTCTGGTTTAATAGATCCATTCATAGAAAACTAGAGCTCTCCCAATGAGAGTCTAGATAGTTAAATAGCAAGTCGACTGATGAGAGTCGAATAGTACACCATACTTAGTTGGTGTAGCCCCAAATTATAGTTGGGGTAATAAGGAAATGTTCAATAAAGAAAACCTTGTGATAACTTTGATTGTGTTCTTTATTATTCTGTTGCGTGTTATTAATCATTGTTACTGTTCATCATAGGTATATAAGATCTAATCAATCTTGAGCTATAAACGATCTTATCAGAATGTATACTTGTCCTATTTTTCACACTACAATGCTTAAATTATGCTCAAATTTAAAATTTTTAAGCAAACTTTTGTGAAATTACTTGTTACATAACCTGCACACAATAACCCTTATTAGATATTATGAGGATTTAACCTTATCCATTTTTAAATGTTTACCCAAATTTTACAAAATACGAGTGTGCCGGTGATGTTGTAGACTTTAGAACTTGGCTTGGTATATCTATTCGAGACCACAATAATGAGTACTATGGATTTAGATGGAGTAACTCTTTACATTGGTAAATTTCTAGGATTAAACCCAAAAAGCCTTTATATGTTGTTTTATTAACTAACTACATTGGTTAGTTAAATCCCCGTATAAACCCTTTGTTTACTCTCATCTTAAGAGTAAGATCCCCCTAGAAAAACCTATAAAGCCAATCCTTTAGGAATAACACCAACTATTTGTTTCGTTACACCTTTACACCTTAGCCTACCCTGTTAGATTAAGTCCATTTATCAGTTGCTAGCTGCTTAAAGTGTAAAGTATGCATTTCCCGAGTCTTGTGTCAATTTTATATCTTTGGTATGGTTGGGAAGAAATTTGCACATTGCAAATGGGAATGTATAAGTAGTCAAAGCTCATGTATTTTTACTACCATCACAATTATTGGTACGTCTAAAGATTGAAGAATTATCGAAGGAATTATCCGGAGTTATTATGATCGTGAAGATGGTGAAATTACACCGAGTTTCGTAGTTACTATATAAAAAAACAAAAAAATTAGAAAAACCGTAACAAAAAAGAGGAGGAAAGTTTGGAGATAATCGTTTCGTAAAAGCTTAAACCGAAGGAATTATATCAAGGATCGATTATTCGTTGATACGTCTTATAAGTTAATGATGTAAAGTTTTATATAAAGTGGTAGATATCGCCACTTATCTTGTAAAAGTATGTAAAGTATGGGATGATTGGGAAGTTGACGGTTACAGGAACGCCAACTTAGGTTGTTGTTTTTGATCTATGATCAAGACTTGTGTAAATAGTTGTATCTTTATCA
The DNA here is from genome assembly GCA_026074375.1 of Tanacetum coccineum. Classification (NCBI taxonomy): domain Eukaryota; kingdom Viridiplantae; phylum Streptophyta; class Magnoliopsida; order Asterales; family Asteraceae; genus Tanacetum; species Tanacetum coccineum. Next base: position 28,691 of record BQNB010010275.1, read on the forward strand.
TGATAACGGTCAGGAAAAAAGTGTCTAGCAACTTGTGCCTTATTTGTTTTTGACTTAATCTATTTGTTTCGTAATTTTTATTTAACAACAATTTACTTCCCTTTCCTAATCATTAACCATGGGTTTTACGCGAATAAGGATGTGATCGAACATGCATGTCTATTCTGTCGTTACGGCCATATATGCATGATTCAGCTGCCTTGATGGTTTATTACTATTAGTGAAAGTTAGAAGATCCCCACCCTATATCATTCTTCATCCTAACCCTTGGTTAAACTCGAATGAGGATGTGATCGAACACACATGTCTATTCCGTCGTTATGGCCATGTATGTGTGCTTCAGCTACCTTGTTGGTGTAGTACTTTTGGTGAAAGATTGTAGAATGATCAACCCTTAACCTTATAATAAAAACCCATTTTACCTTTATAAACTTGTTACTCATTAGATCTAGTGGCGAAGATGTGTATCCTTGCCAAGCCTATGATAGAATACTCGTCATGACCGAGCAATTGAGCGAATTAGTTACGTGTTACCACATAGATTAGTTGAAAGTTTTGAGTGTTTTCATCTACCTATTTCGTGAGGTGTTTGGTTGTGTACTTGTAATAGATCAAATAAATGCTTACAGAAACTTCCTTAGAGATACATTTTTATAAACTTATAAAGGCTACTTGAGGACAAGTAGGATTTAAGTGGGGGGATATTTGATGACATCAAATAACATTACTTTTATAGCATCATTTATCCCATGTAAATAACCCATTTGTATTTGAGAATTGCAGTAATTATGGAGTACTTGGTGAAGATTAGCAAAAAGGCACGCATTCTGGAGCTTAAACAAAGACATTTAAAGATTATTGTTCTAACATCCAATACGTCCTATCCATCAAGAAAGATACGGCGTATCTGTGCCTGCACTTCACTAAAAACCACAAATTAACGAGATCCAATACGCCGTATCTAGAGAAGACCAATACGCCGTATTCAAGTTATGGAAATAAAATATTTTGGAAGATATCGAACGTGGTCCCTACTTCAAGAAAGCCCCGATACGTAGTATTGACCTCAGTCAATACGCCGTATCGGCCATATTCTAGACCTTATAAATAGAAAACCTAAAAACGGGTTTTCAGTTTGCTAAATCATATTTTTGATACCTAACCCATAAAAGTCGATTTTCAGAAGAGAAGAAGAGCAGAAGAGGTCTTGCAACATAATTAATTCCATAGGAAATAATTTGTAATCTCCTATACTCTTGTAATTGTTCAGTTTTTGGTATCATTCGTTAACTCGTTTAGTTTACCTTTTCTAAATTATTACTTTTTTATTGATTATGATGTTTGAAGGCTAATACCTTCGGGTATTAGCCATTATTATGAAGATCTAAATGTTTGGTTTGTTTATCTCGATTGCTTAATTTATCGTTGATTACTTGTTTATGTTTATCAGTTTATACTTGTTTACGCGCTTTTTTATGCGACCTATCATTCAACCGGATCTAGTGATATGGACCAAGTAATCTAGATGCTGGGATGGCTCTCCATATAGTGATTTATACATCTAGACCAATAGGATCACAAATAATAACCTATCTTTGTCCTTAGATTGCGAGCTTAGTTGGACCGGCAGGTAACCCTTGGGATCAACGAGTATGTTCGTAATTAATTGGTAAAGACTTGGTTAGTGGACTACTAGTGTATGAATTGCCTTTAAGCAGTAAGTGGGTAAAGTCTCTATGAGCTAGGGTTTAACAAGATCACTATTTTTTTAATCCCTAAGATAGATTATAATCAGCAAATAAGGATGCTTTATGCGGATACGTTTAATTGTAACAGAATTCTTAGTATCTAGGTCTTAGGAAGAAGTACCGCCTAAGTCTTAAGAATGACATGCCACCCCGAGATAAGTAATCATTGCACTAAATAAACAAGTTCTGATTGGATTAATAATGGTTAATACAGTTTTCTTATATTTAGCTAGACCGCTCTTTTATCTTCTGTCAATTTGCTTGCATGTGTTTTAGTGTCTTAAGTTGATTTTAGTCACCACAAAACCCGTGCCAGTCTCTCAGGCTCAAAAACCCCTCTTATCCGTTAGATTTAGGATTAACATAGGTTTAGCATATGTTTAACATAGAATAGAATTAACTTAGTTTAGATAACTAAAATATTAATAAATTGAAAGATTGTTTCTCGCTCTTAGTGATCGACACCCTACTTACCACGAAACTCCCATCTGACCGGGTACACTGCCCGTTAAAGTGTTGTTTTTGGTTAAGTCGGCAAAATATAAATTTAAAACTTGAAACATAAATTACAACCACACAACGACACATCAAAAGTCATCCCATTATTCAACAAATCTGTTTCTCGTTAAAGTTATTGAACAAGATTAAAAAAGTAAAAAGATTCATCTTAACAACTCTTTAGGCACAACCATGCAAACATTTGATAAATTCAACGACGAGCCTAGTAGTAGTATTTTACTCAATTAAACACACGGAGGAGCAAATCCTATTTTGATTGCGCGTGTCATTCATATGCTTCACACATCTCTGAAAGTAGCCTTTATAACTACCTTATTCAATATAGCATTTGACTACAATCAAGAAATGCCATCCACATATGCAAGACCTCTTTGCATCTCAAGTATGAAGATGAGTATGCAACCACATACGAGTTTCACTTAATGACGCTGATCCATAAAGTGATTTCTCGTTTGTTGAGGTAGTCCAATATTCATCACAAATGAATAACATATGAGTTTGGCGGACACATCCTTTAATATTCAAAGAATATTACCAATCTATTACATTTGTCTTAATTCAACAATATTGTCGTATTTATTGTCTGAAAATGGACAATTGTTTAGAACGATACAAGTCATTCATGGATTAAACATGCAAATATATGACATAATTATTATAAAATCAAAACAATCATACCAAGCATATTAATTCATTGCAAAAATAAGAATTGTTTAGCACTTTTGGCACCATTAAACCTTGAACTGGAATGTAAGACTTACATTTTAGAAAGATAACTCAAAATGCTACAACCTATGCTTTTGAACAGACTAATTTTATTAAGAAACGAATGAGATACGACCCCGAGAAGTCGGGTGAAAACCTTATTACGTAAACTGTTTTGATTTTCTATGTATAAATACTTGACAAACTTGATTTTTAAATCACATTTTGAACTTGGTAAACCTTAGACACAAGTATATAAGAGTGATAAAAGTTTATAAAACTCATATGCATATAGTTCACTTCATATTGTAAACCTAAAGTGCCTTATTATTTAAAGTAGGTCGCGGTTATGATACTTTGACTCGTTCGTACTTGTACTACTACCATATCACCTATTTGCTTGAAGTTGAGTTTCATAGCCCCAATTTTACTTGTTTTGAATACTTGGGGTGAGAATACATTGCATGCTTTTCCTTATGGATACAAATACTTTAAACTTTTACGTATTGCCTAAGTTACCCATTTTCCATGATGTCCCCACTACCATGAACCGTTAATTACGTAGTAAGCGCGAATGTTGTGAATATATCTATTAGGATTGAACTCTCCCGTCCGGGTGTTGGTAGCTCTTACTTGACCGAATGTACCGGTCAAACGGACGCATTTCATTTGAGAAACTTTAGGTGTTTGGCAAAGCACCTACCGGGAAAACTTGTAACATAATTACACATACTTAAGGCTTCGGTGTCATGAGCCTAGTGCAATAGTAATACTTTTCATGTGCTATTATGATTGTTATAATAGTCACACACTCGGAAATCTCATGGTCCACACTTATATTTATTTAAACCTATGATATCACCAACTTTATGTTGACGTTTTAGCATGTATTTCTCAGGTCAATAACTTGCATACTTGGCTAGCATGCTGGAGTCTTGTGTTAGAGTCATCCGGTTGGGGTTACGTCGCATCAAATATTTCCTGCATGAACTTTGTTCATTTGATTATCTTCCAAACTATTTTCTATCTTGTGTTGAAACTATGGAATGTATTTTGTGAAAACTTATCTACCAAATGTATCAAATGGATGTTTTTTTTAAACGACTCATATAGAAGTCGATTATTATATTCTTGTGTTTCTTGTGCTATGAAGTCATACCCCGGTTACTTTCCTGCTGCGATATTTTGGGGGTGTGACATGTGTTTTGAAAGTTCTTTTTCTTTTTCAAAAATATATATAAAACTTCAACATTTTTTATAAAATCTTATATATGGTCAAAAGCATTAAAATTTTAGGCTCATTTTGTTCGCAATTCGAAGATCTTTTTAGCGGTATATTTTTTAGGAATGAATCGTTAGATATATGTTATATATTGTATTTGATATATAAAGTTTGTTATATAAAAATGTCGTAAATATCTATATGTGTAAGATAGCTTTTGTAACTATTCGAATAATTTAAGGGTGCGTTTTGTAAATATATATATTCCTTTGGTTTTAAGCCAATTTATTTCTTAGTCGTCGAAAGCGACGTCGTTCCCTTCGCCTATTGAGCATATAACAAGGAGTCGGTTCTCGTGCTTCACGGCGGGGTGCAATTTGCAAATGTATACATCATTTTGAAATAGTTGATACAAAAACTTCACATTCAAGCATGAAAATATGTACACAGATGATACATGAATTTCATATGCAAACACGACTTATATACAACACGTAGCCAAAGTTTTAAGCCAGTTATAATTTACATCACCAATCATCCTTTCTAAATGGGCATGGTCGTTTACATTTTGACAAAGTAAAGCAGTAGTAAAGGTCTTTGTATTAGGCAATACACTAAGGTTTTTTTTAAGTTTTTGATGTTGTTGCGTATCTATCAGCCAAAACATAGTGCACATAAGACCCATGCAAAATTTTAATTAACATGATATTAGATCATCTTGTGAATTCCCGAACCACTTAGAAAATGAAAAGATAAACACTACCTATGGTAGCTCTTTAGTCTGGTTATTTTAAGGGGTGTTAAAGAGGACGAAAATGTACCAAGACGAATGACACTCAACTAAAACTAAGAAAAATAACCAATAGGGGAAACTCAACGCACCTAGAACCATTTTAACAGCGATTTCCAAAAACCAAGTAATCTCATACACCCCTTTAGGGGTGAGCAAAACGAACCGCAGATCGGATCGAAACGAGAAACCGGACCGAGAAACCAGCTCGAACCGGACCGAACCTATTTCGGTCCGATCCTCAGTCCATCCTTTTCCTTTCGGTCTCCGGCCCGGTTCGGTCTTACGAAAAATCGGCAATTATCCCTTGTTGGATCGGACCGAACTGAAGACCGAATCGGACCGGACCGACCCGGACCGGACCGGACCATTTCGGTTCGGTGTTTTGGCCAAGATCGGTTTTGGTCGGTCCGGTTTTCAAAACGTAAGCACCCCTACACCCCTTTATTACTTGCAGTTACTTCATCTAAAAAAATTAATGCATAAGTAGAAAAGTATAAAAAAGAAGTAATCGCAAACACCTCTTTCTTAATTACAGTTATAGAATAAAAGTACATAACCAAAATAGTAGAAAACATAGGTAATCACAAACACCCATTAATACTTTATTACTTGCAGTTATAGAAAAGAAGAATATAATCGCAAACAACCGTTTATTATCTGTAGTTATTTCAGCTAAATGAATAACGCATAAACAGAAAAGTGACTCAACTAAAAATAAGGCATAAGAATAAAAGTAGAAAATACAAACACCCCTTACTTACATGATGGAATTTGACAGTGAAAGAACTGACAGCGTGTGAATGTAAATGGAGCACCATTAACTTTATTTCTTGTTTGATAATCTTTATCTCAATCAGACCATCCTTGTCCTTTTGGTTAAGATCTTCTACCTTCTTGGGTGTAAATTTTTCATACCTAAGGATGTTGTCAAGGACATAATAATGAAAAGATAAGGAGAAGAGCAAAGCCACCATATCAGATGCAAAGTATACGTAGAAATACAATTAAAGATAGTAACAATATCAAGTTTGATAACATAACAATCATTGGTAACATATGATCATGTAAATTCAATGTACTTTATGTTTTTATCTCAAACCTAAGCAAGATGTACCTTACTAAAAAAATCTAGAGTCTTTTCAATTCAAGTGCATCTCTTAAAAGAGCTCTTTAATGACCTCGAAAGAGTATCTTCGAAGTGGTAACCTGACTCAGCTACCTTTACAACATCGATTGTATTTAGCCCTTTGAGTTGGAAATGGCCTATGAAGCGTTCTTGATGAGGGTTGTAAAACTCCCAATAAGTTTTACAACTCCTTATGCAGTGTACCTAACCGTTGTAGTGTAGTATAGGCAAGACACGGAGGTTGTTATCGTTCTCTAAGGTAATAGCGTGTGAAGGTTCAAACTAAATGTAACTAAGGTCTATAGGTTGAAATTTGTGTTTTTATATTTTATGAAAGCAATTTAAATCTCGGGTTTGAAGAGGATTTGTTTTAAACTAATTATCTAATAATTAAACTAATCTAATATGAAGAATTCGTATGATAAAAGAGAAGTGTTTACTTAATCATGTATGATCCTTAGTATGCTTCCCCTAACTCTATTGCCTTGTCACACTTATGATGTATGTGTAAGTATTTCTGAGAAGCATGACGAATTACACAAAAACGCCGTCTACGTGATACCTTGCTATGGAAATGCACAAGTAAGGTAGTATGAAGACTATTACAAGGCCCATAGGGAGATAGACGCGCATTAAAATACTTAAAGGGGGTCATCCATAGATGGGTAAGGTAGTATGAAGAGTTGAAGACTATTACGATGAAATCCTTTCTACATAATCACGCCGCTCTAGATCTTCGATACACTTAAGTAACTAGGGTTCTTGAGTTTAAACATGCACACACATCAATCAAGAATACATACCAATTCACATGCAATCATAAGCAAACACTAATGAGATCTAGTCTAGCATGTTAAAGATAAGCAAATCACAATAACTAATCAAATAATAAGACATATTGAAAGATTAAAGGATAAAATAACTTCACTATATTGAAACAAGCAATTAGGGAAGGTATAAAAGGGTTGGGAAACCCTAAAATACTTCCAAAGTCAGCTACAAGTTGTTCTCTACCAAACTCCACTCCTAATATGTTATATAAAACCCTAAATTCGAGTTTGTATTTATAAGAAAAGGAACCGTGACGGCGTCACAAGTAATTCTGACACCGTCGCGTCAAGAATCTTCTAGGGTTTCTTTATGACGGCTACAGTCCAGATACCGTCACAATTTTTTTTGACGCGGTCACTTAATCATCCAGAGGCGTCGCAAGTAATCTTGATGTCTTCTCCACCTTTTGTAAGCAATTCTTCAAGCCTTCGTTGTGTAAAGTTGCACTCTTGTCCCATTATTTTTCCAAAATAGAGCCCAAGTCACGTGTATTTCCTCCAAATGCCTTCCAAGTGCTAAAAATATAAAAAGAAATGATTAAGCACATATTTTAAGCATTTTTGCCTGATTATAGGGGTTAAATGACATCGAACAAGTGTATAAAATTACACCTCATCAAATACCCCAACACTTGAGATTTGCTTGTCCCTAAGCAAATGAGCTTTCCTACCTAGACAATAGCAATATCAGAGGCATTTAACTTACTCTTTAAAGTTATTCATGGCACAACCAATTAGACCTCGTAACTAGAAGCACATAAATTATACACTAGCACCTCACAATAAGTGTTTGGATTCTCTCTTTCTCTCGGGTGTATAATGAATTATAACAATATGGGAAACGGAAAATTTAACACTCATTACCTGTCATAACATACAAATTACCATAGGCTTGATAAAGGATCAAACCTCCACCGCTAGGCGTAAGTACTAAAAGTTGTTGGAACTGGTCATATAAATATAACCCTAATATTACACTAATATTCTACGAGCTACGCAGCAGAAACTAAATACATATAACACTTACAATTAACACAAAAAAACATAAAGGAAAAACATACCGAATAGCAATCAAGCTATGTGAAGAACCAAAGCTTCTTCTGTATACGCATGTGTATTTATAAATACCATGCGACCCCAAAACCTTCCAAGTTACTAAAGGAAGTAATCTCTACGTGTATCCACACTACACGTTAACCAATGTCACTCGAATGCTAGTTTCACGAACCAACGAACGAAGACTACAAGAAGTAATCGAAAAACCAAAACCCTAAGGGTGTTTGCTTCGTTCGATCAAAGCAAGAGAAGAGAAGAGAAGAGAGGGATGGGATGAATAATGAGGTTTAAGGATCCTCTATTTATAGTGTTAGGATTAGAGTTACATAGCTTTGGCAAAAATCTACCTAATCTTGACATTTTTGGTCCTTCCCTTTTTCTCTACATATGGCCGGCCCAAAAAGTTACCAAACACACCCTTGGTGTTGACTTTTTGACTTTTCTAATATTTATGGATAATTACTTTTAATTACCAATTAATTAAAAAGCTTTATAGTTAATTATTCGTAAACGAACTTATTAACGGCCGTTAGTATTCTATCGCTGGAATATTAATACACATAATAAATATACATTTATATTGTTATATACATTAATCGAGTATCAATACATTTATAATAAATATACACTTATATTATTATATATATACCAGTAGAGTGATATCTAAGTGTATACGTGTGTGACCCCATAGGCCCACGTATTTCTAGCCGTATAAATATCCGTATGACATGAGCACAAACCAACAAAAGTTACTATCAAAGATGTCGGGTGTAGGTGTAATATGATAAACATGGAAACAGAAACGGATGGGAAATATTTGGGGAGTGACTTTTTAGGTGAATTTGGGATGAAGTGGTGAGCTAATTATTTATAAGAATACACGCTGATTTGGTTGCTAAGCCAAAGACTCAACCACTTGGACAAAGATATACAAACTCTACACAACTTTACATCAAACTCTTTCTTTTTCTTTTTTTTGACTCTATGATAATGGTAAGGATCGGTTTAAGGAAGTTTATCAAAGGCTTGAGAGGAAAAACTACAGGGGTGGGAATGAAAGTTAATCAAAGCTGGAAGGGGTTAAAGTATTTATATTAGGAGTCCAGAATTTACTAAGTTTCCTTATTATCCAAGAGTCTTGTTTTACAAGTTAGTCGTAGTCTATAAATAGGGTTTTAGGGTTATAAGCCGGGGTATGAATTCGGTTAGTCGATATCAGGGAAAGTAAACTTGTTTCTGGGATATCAGTAGGGTTCTTTTAATAAGTGTCTTGTGTTAATCTTTGATGTCATCAATAGAATTGTTCTGGTTTATTAATTGAATTTGGTCTTCAACCTTATCAATTGGTATCAGAGCAACACGATTCTGGATAAAAAAAATTCTTGACTGATATTACTTTTTTTTCTTAAATAAGGGATATATTAGCCATGACTAATAAAAAGATTGCAGAATAGGATGAGGAAGTCACTGCGTATAAACTTGAAACTAATGAAAGATTTGATGCCTTAGAGAAGAAGTTAGATGATGGTATGGGAAGGTTAGACGCGAGTATGGCAGCCATAAAGGAGGAACTGAAACAACTTATTTTGGGAAGAGTTACACAATCAGAAACTATGCCCGAAACCACTAAGTCAGCTACAAAGGCGGGTCCTTATATACCACCAATACCTCGTTTTAATGACGGACCTCGACGTGATTATGATGATATTGGGTTCCCATTGCCTAATAATACGCTAGAATCGAGCAGTACGATGGGCAAAAACTACAAGGTTAGTTTTTTTAGAAAGAAGGATCTGTCAAAACCAATGCAAGGAAAGTTAATGACTTGAATGATGATCAGTTTAGACACACAGATGGTGGTTCCACTTTTGTTCACGAGATGCGGTCCACAAGTTTCGGACGGGAATTCGATGCAGAACCACAAGAACGGGAGACACATCAGAACTCTAAACATTAGATGAGGAAATTAAAGATGCCGATCTTTGAGGGTGACGATGCCCATGGATGGATTTATAGGGTGGAGCACTATTTTGAGGTTCAAGGTATCATACGACGAGAACGTCTTCGGGAGGCCGCTTTATGTCTGAAAGGATAAGCTTTATCATGGTACAGATGGTACGAACAACAAGAACCATTTGAGTCATGGGATCACCGAAAAGAAGAATTGTTAGATCGGTTTCAGTTCACAAAAGAAGGAGATTTGTATCAGCAATTCTTATCCATTGTGCAAACTAGAACCTTGAGAGAATACCGAAGTTTATTTGAAAAATTAGCTGGGCAATTGACTGGGATATCTGAAAAAGTATTATATAGTACTTTTATCAAGGGTTTGAAATCAGAGATAAGATCAGGTCTTTGAATTCTACAACCGGCCGGCTTATAGATGCCTTGCGGTTAGCCCAAATGATAAAAGATAGCTAGGTGTCGGGAAGAAGCAATTCGGGTTCATGGTTAGCCGGGAAATCATCATATAATCCAGAGCACGCCATTACAAAGAATGTAGGAGATACTTCTTCGCATATGTCTAGTACACTCTTAGGGTCTCAAAACTCAAGTAACATTAGCCGTGCAAGAAATCAATTCAAAAAATTGACGGATTCTGAGTTGCATGAAAAATTGACAAAAGGATTGTGTTTTCGTTGTGGCCAAAAATATGGACCAGGTCATCAATGTCCGAGCCTCACTCTTCAGGTGTTATTGGTTGGTGAAAACGATGAAGAGAGTTTGGAGGAAGATATGGAAGTAGAAGATGTTGATCATGCGCACTTAGACGTTATTGAGGTATCTTTAAATTCTGTTATGGGGTTCACAAGTAATCATACTATGAAACTTCGTGGGATTATTGGGGATATAGTCGTCGTGGTACTCATTGACAGTGGGGCAACCCATAATTTTATGTCAACACGAGTAGTGAAACAATTAGGGATTATGGTTATGGATTCGAGTCAACTTACGCTGACCCTTGGTAATGGGCAGGTTGCCCACAGCGAAGGCATATGTAAAGGTGTGGTAATCTCACTTCCAGGAATGCAGCTGATAGAGGATTTCTTGCCTTTAGAATTAGGAAGTACGGATGTAATCTTGGGAATTAAATGGTTACAAACTTTGGGTAATGTCAATGTAAATTGGAAATTGTTAACAATAACCTTTATGGGAGACCGTGGCAAAGTTACATTAGTAGGAGATCACGGATTATGTCATTCTAAGGTGTCTTTTAAAGCAGCCACAAGATCTTTGCAAATAAATGGTGAAGGATTTTGGGTAGGGTTACATAATTTGACGACTAACAAACACCAGGGGGTACAAATATACCAAAGGCGGTGGCGGGATTGTTAAATGATTATGGAGACATTTTTACGATGCCAAATACCTTACCTCCCAACCAAGAGCATGAGCATGCAATCGTTTTACAAGACGGGGTGGTGCCTGTTAGTGTCCGTCCTTATCGTTATCCGCAAGTTCAGAAGGATGAAATTGAAAAGCTAGTACGTAAGATGTTGGAAACTGGAATCATTCAGCCAAGTGTAGGTCCTTTTTCTAGTCCCGTTTACTTGTTAAAAAGAAAGACGGAAGTTGGCGATTTTGTGTAGACTACCGAGCTTTGAATAAGGCAACTATTATTGACAAGTTTTTTATACCAATTATCGATGGGACGAATTGCATGAAGCAGGAATATTTTCTAAGATAGATATAAAATCAGGCTATCATAAGATAAGAATGAAGAGTCATGACATACCTAAGACTGCTTTTTGGACTCACGAGGGTCATTATGAGTTCCTTGTGATGCCATTCGGTCTCACAAACGCGCCAACCACTTTTCAGTCTCTTATGAACAAGGTTTTTAAACCCTTCTTACGTCGATTTGTTTTAGTTTTTTTGATGATATTCTTATTTATAGTTGAACACTTGAAGAACATCACACACATCTGAATGCTTTTTTGGGAAATTACGTCAACATAAGTTATATGCCAATCCAAAAAAAAAGTTCTTTGGCTAAAAATCATATAGAATACTTGGGCCATTTGATTACGAAAGAGGGGGTATCGGCTGATCCATCCAAAATTTCAGCGATGGTTGAGTAGCCTATTCCGAAAACTTTGAAAGAACTACGTGGTTTTCTAGGTCTTACAAGTTATTATCGAAAGTTCATGAAAGGTTATAGTTCTATTGCTGCCCCCTTAACTAATCAGTTGAAAAAAGATAGTTTTAAATGGGGAGAGGATGCTACTAATGCCTTTGAAGCTTTAAAGAAGGCAATGGCAGAGCTACCAATGCTTGCATTACCAAATTTTAATCAACCATTTGTTATCGAAGCGGATGCTTTCGGGTATGGTGTTGGAGCTGTTTTAATGCAAGATAAGAGACCAATAGAATTTTATAGTCAGGTACTTAGGGTTAGAGCTAGACTTAAATCAGTTTATGAGCGAGAACTAATGGCTATAGTGTTAGCTATTAAAAAGTGGCGTCCTTACTTGATGGGTAGGAAGTTTTTTGTGCGTACCGACCAAAAGAGTCTTAAATATTTATTGGAGCAAAGAATCGTTCTGGGTGAGCATGAACGATGGGTATCTAAGTTATTAGGTTATGATTTTGAGATTCAATACTTTTCGAGAAAAGAAAATCATGTCGCAGATTCACTGTCTCGTCGGGCGGTGTCAACACAGCTTGGGTCTTTGTCAGTTCCATTGGTATTAGATTGGAAAGAGTTAAGTGAAGAAATAGAAAATGATCCTGATTTGAGTACAATGCGACAGAAGTTGTTAAATGGAGAGAAGATTTCGAATGATTATCAACTCGATGGTCGTCGATTACTCTACCAGGGTCGGCTTGTATTACCTCGGTCGTCCCCTTGGATTCCAGAGTTATTTAATGTCTTCCATAATAGTGTTGTTGGTGGACATTCGGGGGTACTTAATACTTTTAAAAGGATGGCATCAGAGCTATATTGGATCGGTATGAAAAAAGATATCGAGAAATTAGTAGCGGATTGCGTGATTTGTCAACGTCAAAAGTACTCCACTATGGCGCCCGGAGGGTTACTACAACCTTTAGAGTTACCTACAAAGATCTGGACAGAAGTTTCTATGGATTTTATTGACGGGTTACCAAAATCAGATGGTTATACAGTGATTATGGTGGTTGTTGATTGGTTGAGCAAGTATGATCACTTCATACCAATGCGACATCCTTACACCGCGATTACTGTAGCAACAACCTTTTTACGAGAGGTTATCAGACTTCATGGAATTCCCGAGTCCATTGTGTCAGATCGTGATAAAACATTTCTAAGTAATTTCTGGAAAGAGATTTTCAAGTTATAGGGAACTCAACTCAAGTATAGTAACACCTATCACCCGCAAATCGACAGGCAAGCAGAGGTGGTTAATAGATGCATCGAGACTTATTTACGTTGCTTCGCATCAGATACTCATAAGCAATGGTTTCGTTGGATTTCATGAGGTGAATATTGGTATAACACATCTTACCATACGTCTACAAAGATAACCCCATTTAAAATCTTATATGGACGAGATCCTCCGCATCTGGTTCATTACGGAAAAACTTCTTCGGTGTTTGAGATAGATCGATATTTAGAGGAAAGGGATAAAGTGTTAGAAGAATTGAAAGAGCAGTTGAATAATGCACAAGAAAGAATGAAACGTTATGCTGATGAGCACAGGAGGGATGTAGAATTTAATGAAGGTGAGTAGGTTTATCTTAAACTTCGTCCTTATCGACAACAATCGGTAGCACGAAGGCGTAATGAAAAATTGGGACCAAGATATTATGGCCCATTCTAGGTCATTGCTCGAATTGGAAAGGTTGCTTATAAGCTTTAACTACCGACACAACTTCTATTCATCCCGTTTTCCATGTGTCACAGCTAAAAATGGCGAGGGGGTGGATAGTGCAAGTTCAAACTTGCCTGCTACACTCACTGAGGATATGGAGATTATTCTTACACCTGAACAAGTAGAAGGAATTCGTGGAGGTGCTTTGAAGCGGAAAAGGAGGTATTAATAAAGTGGAAGGATCTGCCTGGTTATGAATCTACTTGGGAGCCATTCGTGACCATTAAGAAACAATTTCCTGAGTTCCACCTTGAGGACAAGGTGGCTGTTTGGGAGGGGAGTATTGGTAAGGATCGGTTTAAGGAAGTTTATCAAAGGCGTGAGAGGAAAAACTACAGGGGTGGGAATGCAAGTTAATCAAAGCTGGAAGGGGTTAAAGTATTTATATTAGGAGTCCAGAATTTACTAAGTTTCCTTATTATCCAAGAGTCTTGTTTTACAAGTTAGTCGTAGTCTATAAATAGGATTTTAGGGTCATAAGTCGGGGTATGAATTTGGTTAGTCGATATCAAGGAAAGCAAACTTGTTTCTGGGATATCAGTAGGGTTCTTTTAATAAGTGTCTTGTGTTAATCTTTGCTGTCATCAATAGAATTGTTCTGGTTTATTAATTGAATTTGGTCTTCAACCTTATCAGATAAACATAAACATAACATAAGTAAATGGCAGCCCGTACAATTTGTTTTTTTTGTACACTTTTGCCCTGCCATTTCTTAAACATAATAATACATCTCATGAGGTTTATAGATACACCCCTACACTTGAGCTTTTACATACTCGATACATGAACTAATCTAATGACCCTAATGTCACACCCCCAGACGAGGCCTGGACAGAATACGTGTTCGAGGGCGTGACGTCATAACAATCCGATCACAAAGCAATAAAGAACGACCAGATTAGTACATCTATTATATAAGTGACTTGTGATTATCTGGTTCCAAGATAAATCAGGGTAGTTAGTCTCAGCATACCCGGAGTATGTCCCACTTGTTTAGATGATAACAGCTTATATAAGTTGGCTAAGCCTGATTTTAAGTTTAAGGTCCACTAGAATTTCTAAATCTCACCTGAAGCAATAGGTTCCTCATTACGTACGTGTTTAGGAATAAGTGTGTCGAAAAGGAAACAGTGCTAGCTAATATCATATTGATACACTGACGTTATTTATATTCACTTGTCTCGTCCTTTTTGTGCCTAATTAGACAGTGGATAGGGTACAAATATTAAATGAGGCATCTCACATTGATGATTGAAAGCGTTGTTTAGCAATCAATATTGTTGAATATTGCAGCACTTGTTTTGCCCTCTCCCTCACGATTTTAAGTGACCTCTCTCTCGTGCAAAATGCTATTTATTGTGCAATAACTTCTTAATAATATTTTTCAGATATATAAACAAATTGGACTCGTCTACTTATAAAGGAGATGGTGTTCACTATTTAGCCAATAAAATGGATTGATTTAGCATCATTGCAACTTTCTTAAAAATATATTTTTTCTTTGCAAATAACAACACCAGTTTAGTCATATGGGTAATTTTTACATATCAAGAATTCGAGCTATAGGAACAACTTTGACCCGTTTTGCACATAATTAATATGTTGAGATTTTACATCTATTTAACCATTTAAATATATTACGAGTACGCAGCGGAAAGATAGAACACGTATAGAACATATAATTAACAAGAGATTGAAGATGTGTACCTTTTAACAATTAATGAAATCACCGTCTTCAATATACGCGTGTGTATAACACCACGCGAAACCACCAAGGATTAAAAGTATAATCCCTCTAAGTTTACACACACAATACGTTCTTAGCAAACAACGAAGTATGCTAGTACTAGTAGTGATTAACAAACGATTACGTCCTTCGTTCTTGAATCAATCAACGCATGAACAAAACCACCACTTGTGGTGTTCGATCTCCAAACTAAAACCCTAAGGGTTGTTTGGATCGATCACACGACAAGTGAACAAAACCGGAAACCTTTGGGTTTTTGGGATCGGTAGAACTCAAAGAGAGGATATCAAGGGAGGATATATGTTAGGTTATTGAATTTCTATCAATTACAAATAAAGAAGCCAAGACCACTTTTAATACCCATTATTACTTGGTGAGCAAGTAAGCAATCTCCCCTCCTCTTGGGAGGGTTCAAAAAAAAAACCCGGCCATAAAGAAAGAAAAGTAGAAAACCAAACTTTCATTTTTCTCGGTTTTGCATATTAGTCCTTAATGTTTAACATTTAAACATTTAACTAATATATTAATCGTTTATTAAATCACTAATCGTTGTTCTACATATTAACGTGTGCGTCCCCTTAGTCATCGAAAGATTTTTCGAACATAACGAATTATAGCATGACAAATTCCAACAGCTCCACTTGGACATGTAAAAATAAGAATAATACGATTTGGAAAGCGTCTAGCAACATGCCAATGCTCCCAGAAATACTAGTGTGTTTCATAAAGACACGAAAAACACCCACAAAAAGGATTTTATGAAATTACAATCCCTTTTGTTTTCCAAAACCGAGATTAAAAATGGAAATGGATTAATGTCATTCCATTATTAACGATTCTGTTTTCTCGAATATGTAACTAATCAGATACCGAAAACCAATGAGACATTATCTACATATTTTTCGGGTATGGCCCATACACACAACAGATTATTCTACAGGGGCCAGTGGATCATCTTCAACTATTGAAAGAACAAATTCTATATTGACTACAAGTGTCAAGTCATCATGCTTCAAAATCACTTCTGAAATAGCCCTTATTAGTTTATCCTTGTTCATGGGAAGGATAACTTAAACTAGATCAAGAAGGAGTTATATTTTGTTTCCCACATGAGAAGTTATGTCCAAAGACTACTTGCATCTAAGTCTAAGGATTTTGTAAATAAACCTCACTTATAAGATTAACTTAATGATACATCCATAAAGTAATATCTTGTTGTTGGGGAAATCCACTAAACTCATATGAATAACCATGGTGAGTTTGGTAGACACATCCTTAATATCTACAATATCACCAATCACTCAGATTTGTCTTAATTTAACAATATTCCCATATTGTTAATCGACAACGGATTAATTTAGAATAATAACTATTATTATTCATTGATTTAAACATGCAAATATATGACACAATTTAAGATAAAAATAACAAAATACCAAGTATCATTATCATAAAATAAATTGTTTAAACATCCCTTATCCAAATACTAAATAGATCAAATGCATGATAATTCTAGTTGATAAATCATGCCTCAAGATATGACGATCGTACTTGCTGACAAGGCATAGATTTCATTAATTCCAACTAGCTTTGATCTTTAGTTTTGAGAATACTTATTCAAGAATTCAATTAATGAAGTTCTTGAATATCTATGATGATTATTTGTTTATACAAATATCTCACTATTAACACACTATATCTCATAAGGTGTGTGACATCAACTATTGACAACAATCATCTTTTGCAGCTTCCAAAAGTGTAAAGAATTCTTATTCTTTAACATATAATGCAACTATGCTCTAAGTTGAGCACAACTAGTCCACATGGTCATCATCAAAAATGAAATCATACCATGACTAGTATTGAGTGTCATCTCAATTCGATTTAACATCCGTGTACACAAACAACCCTATGCTTTAGAAATTCGTAAACAATGAATATTCTGTATACTAATTTAAATGTTGTTAGCACCTCATGAACATCCAAGTTCCATTGGTTAATGCACAACAAAAGTACAATACAAAGCCTTAATTTTCATTACTAATGGACAAACCCATAATCTAAGAAGATTTCCAAATCCAAACATATTCTATTAACATATTCAATTCAATGATTATCTAATAACTTTTGATTAAATACTAATATTGTCAATCATCTTGCATTCATGCATGATACAACTATTTCTCTACACAATATGATGTACATAATGAATCCTTTAGTCCAAATTAAGATTTCATTCATGTTCCATCTTATCAAAAGATATGTATCCATTGAGACTTTCTAAATGGTATGTCAAATTGTGTTAGATTTATATATACCGCATATGTTCATAGCAATAAACATATATTTCAAGGTTGTATGTTTTATTTCCTAAATCTTTCAGGTGAAAGAAACCTGAACATAATACTCCCACTAGCTTTTAGAAATACTCAGAAGTTATCTTTATTTAACAATAAACATAAGATTATTCTCCTAGATGCTTGCAATAATCCATACTTGGATTCTTGCCGCTTGTACACTTTATAAATATTATATGAATTCATAACTCCTTTGATTACTAACCATCCTCGCAATAGCAATCATTCAAGGAAGAGTTTTAAATTCCGTTGTCATATTTCATCAATATGAATACTAATATGACAATCAACCATCTTTATATAATTAATGCGCATAGAAAGAATATTTAATCAAAAAACAATTGCTTGCATATGATTAAAAATCCTATCATAATGCATGCATTAAATATGTGTACAACATTATCCTTATGAGTTTGAAACCAAGAACCAAACCACTTGGGTTTTTTCTCTTTGAAGAAACTCATTTTAACTTCACAGTCTAACCGTTTAGTTAAAGATCAATCAAGTTCCAAAATTGATTATTTTTGTGGACAACATCTTAACATTCATAGCTTGAGTCATTTATCAAATTCAAAATTCAACAATGCATCTTAATGGTTTCACCATGATACCAAATTCAAAATTCAATGCATTTTAATGATTAATAGGCTCATCATGATCTTGTGACTCATATTCCTCAATATTGATATAACATTTATCAATCAAGTATTTGAGGTATCCTTGTGGATCTATGAACGAAAATTATATCATTATAAGGTTTAACATTTAAAGCCTCGATATGATATTCACTAGTGTGTTTAGAAGGTTATGTATTTTGTATTTTTATCTCTTTCAGATCTAAAAATGCTCCCACTTTTTTTTGTAATTAAAGACTATTCTATAATTACTCAGCATGTAGAGTAACAAGAATGTGTTCTCTTTTGGGACATTACAAGATACATTGAGTTTAGTTTGTTAATATCATTCTTCATAAGACTTTTAACAAATTCATAACTTCAATTTTAAGACTTAATGTGAGTCTTCATATTCCATAATCATGATGGTGTCTTATCAACCTTCTAGGTTGAAGTTATTTTGAGTATATACAAGACATACTCAATTTCAAACCTTGACATATTTGGAGGTAAAATATTTAAGTTATCGAAATCAAATAATTCCAAATTTTTTTGATTAAACACTCTAGACATATCATAAGATGTGGTATTCTATGAGTAATTTTTATTGTGAGATTTTATCACAATTTTTTAAATAACTTAATACTCTTTAGGTCACATACTTATCAATTGTGTCAAACAAAATTGAATATATAGTATTTAAAAACCTATTTGCATGCAATAATGTATACGGCTTTAACTAGTTCAAGAACTTTATCCATGTTAACTATACATTATTTTGCCTTTGAACAATTCAAGGACTTTTGTTCATGTCATAGCCAGAAGATATAACTTACTTTATGTTATAAGTCTTTCAACATTTAAAGGACTTCATGTTTATTAATTTACATTAAATATAAACATATTTAACTAAAGTAACTCTGAACATCAACTATTGACTTCAGTAGTAATTCCAAGTTAAAACAAGATTACTTCATTATTTGGGACATTCCAAAAGAACATAAACCTTTTACTCGAAGTAGTCTTTAAATCAAGATTACTTCATTATTTTGGACATTCCAAAAACACATAAACATTTACGTTGAAGTATTGCTATATATTCATACCTTGACAATGTTCTAATAGGGCAAAATCCTATAGAATATTAGTTTTTCTTACCTTACGTCAAGATGAACATTTAATCATATTGTTCTATGTCATGTGTGTACCTTGGCACACAATAAATTTTCTCCACATGTGGCATGGAACAACATCATAGATGTAGTAAACACACGACATTCGTTATTTAATTTATATGGACAATATATAGTGTCACAATATTAGCGTTTACAAGTAATATAGAACCACTTTAATTAATCAATAAAAATAGTGCACGACTATCATAAAACCATTAGTGTGTAAAGTTTAGAAAACTTATATATAACACAGACAAGCGAGAATAATCTGGGTTACTACCAGATAAAAAACCTAGTAGCTCCCACTATTAGAAACAATTACAATAATGTCCCTATACAAAATAAATCACGATGCTCCCACTGGATTTGACAACATTGCAAGTGTTCCATAACCAGTGAAAACAAATAATGATCTATTTATTTTCCAACTTTCATTGAAATCTTAATTAGTAGCAATGTACTTGGATTTCAAAATTTTCTACTATGTAGATGAGGGACTATCCATCAATGCTATTTATTAACTTGAAAATTAGGCATGCAATTTCCTCCTTAATTTTGATTAAGACAAACAGCTAGATACATTATCCTAGTTTACCGTTACAACTTTTGCGGTAGTATTGGTATTTCCTAATCAAGAACTCCTAAAGCATCTTACATTAAGATGTTATCATGTGATAGCTTTAAGAAGATATTCTCTAGTTATTCATATGCCTTATATGTTTCAAAGTATTCACCACCGAATAAGGGTGATGAAATCTTTATGAAAATATAAGTTATGCAATCTACTTAACATTTAAGTTTGCTATGAGTTTGATTACATTAGGAAAATTCCTACATTCCTATTATAACTTTCCAGAGCAAGAGAGATGATAAGAATGAGTCTTCATGTTCCTTACAAGGAAAGGAGTCTCGGTTTGACTTCTTTAAGAAAGAAACAAACCATCGTTTATAGTTGTATCGTTGCATTAATACTATTAATAGAATCGCAAAATTTAATTTTTAGTATTTTCGATAATATTCCTTAGAGAAAATTAACTACCCATGTTTAAACTTTTACACAATTAATTTTCTAAAGGCTAGGATACTACTTGACATACCACCATCACATCAGTTGATCTGCTAGCAATGGTGTATTCAAAAGGTAATTGACGATCAATAATTGCCACCGATGCAATTCCTAGAACCTTATGGGACTTACTTTATTACAATAATGTACTAGTAAGAATGTTTTATCTCATCTATGCCTCGATTTTAAGGTCTCATCAATAAACCGATTAAGTTGTCCAATCAAAAACTGTGATTATGTAACACTAACGTCTCGCGAAAAAGTGTATAGTAAAAAGTATCTACAAGTGTTTTTACAAATTGGATGGCAATAACTTATTTAAAAAGGGTATAATATTTGTCGTGACAAATATGTACGAAGAAGCATGCATACATCTTCGTATCATAGATTTTAATAAAAACTTTACTCAATTAAGTTATTTATTACGGTATCACATATTTTCTATACATCTAATGTATAAATAGTGTTACCTTTTTAAAATTGAGGATTCAACGTGTTTTCAAATGTAATGACTTTATTTTTTTATTGCAAGGAAAGATTAAAGAATGGTTAAAAAAAACCATTCAAACCCTAGACCATTTGCGACTTCCTAAATAGTATGCAAGGTAAGGAAACTACAACGTAGTCAGGTATTATAGGGTAATGGTATCTACAAGACCGAAGTCTTGATGAGTCTCCCCGAACCCTATCCTTGCAACTAAGTAGTACTTTTGCAAATTACGTCATTGATAAAAATAAAACTTTAATTTGGAAAACACATTATGGACTATAAATAGTCCATAATAAATCTGATTTCATAATTATTAGTTATGTTTATATTTTATTTTTCGAAAAACCCTTTTATTTTCTCACAAGTCCAAACTTAAAATAAAAATAATATAGACACGAACCTAATACACATAACACTTATTCAAAATTAAAACACTTAACAATTAAGTCATGCAAATATCAAATATGATCCTAATTATCTAATAATTAAAAACATGTATATATTCATATAAGGCTCCTTTGTCCAATGACTCCGGCCACATCCATCGATATAATCGATTGCGTAAGCCTTATACAAATATACACCACATATCACATAAAATTTAATCATCTGTTAGGCCCCTAAAGACATAGCCAAGGTCTTCCCTAGCTTTTGAAGTTGTGGATCAAAAACCACATAAATTAAATGTCTATGTTTTAATTCTTGATCATCATATTTGCATAAAACTTTAACAATTAACAAGATTCATATCTAATATGGATGCCAAATTAATAATTAATTAAACATAAAACCGATCAATTAACAATTAAACACATCAAGTTTTATCCATAAATTTCATACAACCTAGAATTCGTTTAATTAATTTAATAACCAATAAAGATTGAATCTTTATGCATAAAACTCCCAAAGGGCTTAATAAAAATTAATCAAGAACCCTAATTTTGTCTAATTTTATTACTTGTAACTATAATTCTACACGTTGGCTCTGATACCACTGTTAGGATTTTACATTTATTTAACCATTTAAATATATTACGAGTACGCAGCAGAAAGATAGAATATGTATAAAACATATAATTAACAAGGGATTGAAGATGTGTACCTTTTAGCATTTAATGAAACCACCGTCTTCAATATACGCGTGTGTATAACATCACACGAAACCACCAAGGATTAAAAGTATAACCCCTCTAAGTTTACACACACAATACGTTCTTAGAAAACAACGAAGTATGCTAGTAATAGTAGTGATTGGCAAACGATTATCTCCTTCGTTCTTGAATCAATCAACGCACGAACAAAACCACCACTTATGGTGTTCGATCTCCAAACTAAAACCCTAAGGGTTGTTTAGACCGATCGCACGACAAGGGAAACAAAACCAAAACCCTTTTGGGTTTTGGGATTGGTCGAACCAAAGAGGGAGAGCAAGAGAGAGAGATTTTAGGGTTATTGATTTTCTAGCATTACAAATAATAAACCCAATACCTCCTTTTATACCCTTTATTACTTGGTGAGCGAGTAAGCAATCCCACCTCCTCTTGGAGAGGGGTTCGACCGACCATAATGAAAGAAAGAGGGAAAACCAAACTTTCTTTTTTCTCAGTTTTGCATATTAGTCCTTAATGTTTAACATTTAAACATTTAACTAATATATTAATCGTTTATTAAATCACTAATCGTTGTTCAACATATTAACGTATGCGTCCCCTTAGGCTCGAATAGATTTCCGGACATATACGATTTATACATGGACATATTCCAACATAATATTCATAGATCGAACGCACTAGCGTAAAAGAGGCGAGAAGAAACACGCAAGGTACGCCAGGACAAGTAATGAATGAGCCACTAAAGTTATATTTTTCACACCATGGTCGATCAATAACTAAGACGGTGACTTAAGAATTCATACACGTGCAATATATTCAAAAAAGTAGGTACGGGGTTGAAAAGTATTACTACGTAGTAAGAAGGGAAGAGAAGCACGGTTGTTTCCATAGCTATATGATCAATCATTCAATCAACAACATAAATGAAAAATAGGGAAGAAATTGGTGAAACGAACGATAACGAGGAGCGCATGATCACCTAGTGGACACATCGATATTAATTACAACTGTAGTTAAGATGAATAAATACTACTTCAAGATCGATAATTGATAGGATAAATACTAAATTTTTATCATCATGCAAACTGTGTATACGTTTGTGTAACACCCCCAAATTGGGTCCCAGCGGAATAATGAGTATCCGGGAGCGTTACATTACAGATCAATAGCACAAGATATGAGAATGACCTCAAAAAGAGTCGTTTAAAATACGATACATTAGATTTATTGAAATCGTTTGATACAAAGCACGAAGGCTTAAATAGTTCAACATTTGAAATAAAGATTCTAGATCATAACAATCGTCCCGAAATATAATGACTCCAAATCTTTATGCATGACACCCAAAAGACTATCCCAATGTATCCTGTGCACCTCGTGCATCATTGACCTGAGAAAAACATGCTTAAAACGTCAACATAAAGTTGGTGAATTCATAGGTTTATGTAAATGAAATGTAGGACCGTAAGATTTTCAAGTGTATGATAATGCAACATATGCAAATATCACAAATGTAATTACGTTTCCCTAAGCTCATGACACCGAAGCTCGACATGTATGAATGCAATATAAATATTGCCACATTGCCCGTGATGATGTTCTAACCCGCAACATCCGAATCCGACATGGTATACATCCGTTGGTTCACTCCGTGACACCAGTGAGAGCTACTCACCCGGATGGGGATGTCAACCCCAATAGATCTATTTATAACATTCGCGCTCACACAAAGTAATTGACAGTTCATGATAATGGGCTCAAAGGGTTATCGCTACTTAGGCAAACACGTAATCATGATAAAATGTACACTTACGTCCAATTTGTAAAACAAAGCATGTTTCTCACCCCAAAAGATATAAAACATTTATCCAAAACGAGTAAAAGTGGGGCTATGAACTCACATTAAGTAATGATAACGGAATGACGAGGTAGTGGCACGAAAGACTATGAAAAGGCTTTAACCGCAACCTATGAATAAATAATACATATTTACTAAACGGAAGAATAATAATATGAATACTTGCAATCTTGTCCCTAGTGTGTGCTTGAGTTATAATTGAATTAAATGACAATTGAAAACAATTTCTCGTTTTAAAAACGGTCAACTTTATCGGGTCAACGCGGTCAAACCATAAGTATATAATTTATGACTTCGGACATTTAAGAAACTAGGTCGTCTATACTTTAAAATATTAGTTTAGGTCTGCCCTCGGTTTAGTCTCTAAGTAGGTCAATTACTTAGTCGAAACGTTGACGTTTTACTTTTTCAGTAAAACGTATTTATTACTAAGTTTTACTATGAGTTGGCTTAGAGTTTTGAAATTAATTTACGGGTTCGTTAGTTGATGATATTTCAAACGAAAAGTGGTTTGGAAAACTAGGCCGTGTCTACTATGATTCACTTTTTATAAGTTTCGTGGGTCGACGTCGTTCTCATGATCAAAACGAGGCCCAAGTCAGGGATGTCGCGACCCATTGCTAACAGGCTTAACTGTTTTGAACACAACAACAGTATAACTTAAGGTTCCGTTTTCGAGTTCGTTACTCAATATCATGACAAACTAAAAATACACCTGTAAACCATGCCAAGTCTACTAAAACTCCTATTAATTAAGTTTTTAGTTTCGATGTGGCTAAGCTAGTTAGAAACGAGTGCAAAGGTGAGGGTGGCGCGACTGGTTTGCAATGATGGGTTTAAAACTGTCAGTTTTTCCCCAGTTTTTAGAAAGCCATAACGTACTCGTTTCTTGACCATATATGGTGATTTGAATTTCTAAGTAAACCTCACTAGGCCAACTACAACTAGCGACCAAATTCTGAGTTTATGAGTCATGTTTACTAGCCGTATTTTACTCCCAAAGTCACCCCTTTACAGCATATTAAAAGAAAAGAAAGGGGGGCCAAACCTGTGATTTTCCAAATCGATTTGCATACACAAAACGCAACTTAGACAAGTAGAGGCTTAATCTAGGGCACTTGAATAACATGTTTTAATTACTTATCCGGGATGATAACACCCAAAACAATTGTGTTGTTCTTATTATTTTTTTTCGAACACCAGAAGGGTGCAATGTTTTCAAAATCGTTCCATTAAATCTTTCCTACTTAGGTTTTTCTCAAGCACCACCTTAATGAACATATTGATTGCATAAATAAAATGATGGGATTAAAAGTGTAACACTCACAAGGGCCTTGAAGGAGAGCGAGTGTGGCCTTGAATCCGAATGAAAAACCCTAACTCTAAGCCAAAGAAAACCCTAGCTCAGCTCCAAAACAATCTCGATACCCCAAACTGTTACCAAGCGTCCCAACGTGCTTGTCTCCCACTCGTGCTGGTAACAACCGAAAACTCTTTTTGTTTGTTGAGACTTCGATCAAACAGAAAAAAAAGAAAAACCCAAAGAAGACGAATGGGTTTTAGGGTTTTCAAGATTCTGGTGTATAATGAAGATGCAAAGGGAAAGGTGTGGGCTTGTGTGATTGCTGAGTGTATGTCGAACAGTTAGGAGCAGACACCAGAGAACCAAAGTGAATAAGTGGAGTATGTGTTTGATGAATTTTACTTTCTGTTGTTTGCTAAGGGTATGCGAGTCCTTATATACAAACATAGCAAAGCATGCATAGTGTTTCATTCTGGTGTCACGTTTTCTTGTAAACCCATTCATGGCAAAGTATTTTTGGGGATTAAGCATGGTCAATGTACAGGAATTAAAAGGTGAATACTGTTGGTTTGCATGGGAAAGCAGAATTTGAAAAGAGTAGCCAAAGTATCACGTGGGATTGAGGTGTTTATAAAAAGGGATAATGGCTTTATTCAATGGGTATTAGAGTTATGCTAAGATGGGATTTTTGTACACCTTTTTCTAGTTGGAAGACACATTGCTGATTTGTGAAGTTGGATACACATGTACACGAGTCCTTGCCATCTTTTAGGAAGTTATATTAGTTCCTTGCATTAGAATTTATGGTTTAAGAAATTTTGCTGTATGCATTATTTGAAAACAAGGGAAATATTACGCTTGTTTTAGTTCACTCATTAGAACTAAACATTTATTTGTGGTGAAAGGAATATCATATACTCGTTTTTTTTGCTAGCTAAGTCGTTAGAGAAATTGATAACTAGTTTCTCTAGTTTAAACGTAGCACTGATCACGTTATTAGAATGTCTTGGTTTAATTTTTGGAATGTATAAATGTCTGTAAGTATAGAACCGGATATGGAGATTTATATGTAGAAGACTTGCTATGAATTTGATATTAAAGGCAAACGCTTAAAAGCCCAAAAAAATAAATACATAATTGATGGAACACTTGTCGTAACATGATCTGAAAACACGGGGTGTTATAGTCTCCCCCGGTTAGATGAGCCTTGTCCTCAAGGCTTAAGACGTTGTAGTGGATGAAGACGTCCGATTTGTGAAAAGATGTGGGTATTTCTTTTTGAATGAATCTTCATGTTCCCATGTAAACTCAGGACCTCTCCTGGAGTTCCAGCGAACCTTAACGAGTGGTATACGAATTCGCTTTAATCGTTTGATCTCCCGTTCCATAATTTCAACGGGCTCTTCCACAAATTGGAGTTTATCATCAATGTGTAGTCCTTCCAACGGAACAGCTAATGGTTCGTTGAGGGAGTTCAAGCTTATAAGCAACAGATCCGATCCTTTCCGACACCTTGAAAGGTCCAACATATCGAGGGTTTAACTTCCCCCGTTTGCCAAAATGTACGACCCCTTTCCAAGGTGAAACCTTGAGCATAACCCTATCCCCGACTTGGAACTCCATCGGCTTACACTTTAAGTCTGCGTAACTCTTTTGTCGGTCACAAGCGGCTTGAATCCTTTGCTTAATATGGATGATTTTCTTAGTCGTTTCTTGAATTAAATCCGGACCGGTGAGTTGAGCTTCTCCGACTTCGGCCTAACAAACAGGTGAACGACACTTTCGACCGTAAAGAGCCTCGAATGGTGCTGCCTTGATGCTAGCGTGATAACTGTTGTTGTAGGAAAACTCGACTAACGGAAAATGATTTATCCAACCCTTTCCAAAGTCGATCACGCAAGCACGTAGCATATCCTCGAGGGTTTGGATGGTTCTCTCGCTTTGTCCATCAGTTTCTGGATGGTACGCAATACTCATATCCAAACTAGTACCCAAAGCCTTTTGAAGTGATCTCCAAAAAAGTGATGCGAACCTAGGGTCACAGTCATAGATGATTGAGACAGGTATCCCATGCCTCGCAACTACCTCCTTTATGTACAACCTTGCCAGCTTCTCCATAGAGTCAGTTTCTCTCATTGGCGTAAATATTGCAGATTTAGTGAGTCGGTCTACAATCACCCAAATAGTGTCATGACCTTGCGGTGACTTAGGAAGCTTGGTGACAAAAATCCATGGGATAATTGTCCCACTTCCATTACAGGTATCTTGGTTGTACCAACAATCTGATGTTCTTTTGATGTTCGATCTTTGACCATGGCACACGTCAGACCTTTGCTAACATAGGTTGGCGATGTTGGCCTTCATATTGTGGCCAACCAATATAGCTTTTTCATGTCTTGAGACATTTGTTCCGAAACCTGGATTGTGACAGGAGTATTTTTGATTTGTGGGACTCGTGCATGATCACGGTCCTTAAATCTCCATAACATGGCAACCAACTCCTACCATTTAAACATAGGGTTCCGTCCGCACGGGGTTCCAACCTCTCCTTTGGTAGGTCCTTCCTGATCATACCTCCTACGTCTTCGTTCTTGAGGTTTTCTGGTTTTTGTGCCTCGGTCTGAGCATTCAATATTTGTTTGGGAAGATCCAAGCCAATAGTCATAACTAAGGCTCGCACTCTTAATGGTTTACTTCGCTCTTTCCTGCTCAAAGCATCAGCCACAACATTTGCTTTCCCCGGGTGATAACGAATCTCACAATCGTAATCACTGAGCAACTCTAACCAACGACGTTGCCTCATATTCAACTCCTTTTGGTCAAGTATGTGTTGAAGCTTTATGATCCGTGGAACATCGTACATTTGGTTCTGTACAAAGTAGTGTACCCAATTTTTAGAGCAAACACCACTGCACCAAGTTCCAAATCATGAGTAGTATAATTTTTCTCATGGATCTTCAACTGACGTGATGCATAAGCAATCACCTTCTCGTTTTGCATCAATACCGCACCCAATCCTTTATGTGACGCATCGCAATAAACAATGAAGTTCTCAGCTCCTTGAGGGAGAGCTAAGATAGGTGCGCTACACAACTTAGTTTTCAATGTCTGAAAAGCTGCTTCCTGCTTGTCACCCCATTCGAAGGTGACTTTCTTCTGGGTAAGTTTGGTCATTGGCTTAGCAATCTTTGAGAACCCTTCTATGAATCTCCGATAATAACCGGCAAGACCTAAAAATTGACGAATCTCCGTTGGTGTTTTAGGAGACGCCCAATCTTTAATAGATTCGATCTTGGCAGGATCCACGTGAATGCCTTGACAGTCAATCACGTGACCGAGAAATTGTACCTTAGGAATCCAAAATTCACATTTTGAAAACTTAGCATATAACTCCTCCTTCTTAAGCAGTTCTAGAATTGCCTTAAGGTGTTCTTCATGTTCTTCCTTGTTCTTTGAATAAATAAGTATATCGTCGATAAAGACAATTACAAACTTATCCAAGTATGGTTTGCACACTCGGTTCATGAGGTCCATGAATACCGCCGGTGCATTTGTCAACCCAAATGGCATCACTTGGAATTCGTAATGACCATACCGAGTCCTAAATGTCGTCTTTGGAATATCTTGTTCACGTACTCGGAGTTGATGATAACCCGACCTCAAGTCTATCTTCAAATAAACACTGGATCCTTGTAGTTGATCAAACAAATCATCAATCCTAGGGAGAGGATAGAATTCTTCACCGTCAGTTTATTTAATTCCAGGTAGTCGATGCACATCCAGAATGATCCATCCTTCTTTTTGACAAACAAGACTAGAGCTCCCTAAGGTGAGGAACTGGGTCTTATAAAGCCCTTGTCAGATAGTTCTTGCAGTTGCTCCGACAGTTCTTTCATTTCGGAAGGAGCCAATCGATATGGTGCTCGTGCTACAGGTGCAGCACCGGGCATCAAATCAATTTGGAATTCCACTTGTCGAGTCGGTGGAAGACCCGACAATTCTTCAGGAAATACCTCAGGAAAATCTCGAACGATTGGTACGTGTCCAAGTCGCTTCTCTCCCGACCTGTCTTCAGTCCTCCTTTGCTAAGATGCTGGCTAAAAAGACATGTGTCTTCAACAAGAATTAAGAGTTTTAGTGCATGAAAAGAGTTCAGACGATTCCCGTTTTCCCCTGATCTCACACCATGGACAATTAAGGTTTCATTTTCCCATGGAATACGAATGATCTTTTCGGCACAGTCAATGGCTGCGTGGTACTTTGACAACCAATCCATGCTGATTATGACGTCGAAACTACCAAGTTCTACGGGCATTAAGTTAATGTTGAATGGATGATTTAAGAGGTTAATAGTACAACCCCGAATGATAGTGTATATAACCCAATTATTTCCCGTCAGCTTGTTCAACATTATAATAATGGTCTTAGTTAAGTGGTGTAATATCAATTATGGAGCAAAATGTAGTGGATATAAAACTCCTATCGGCACCAGATTCAATTGAAAGAAGCATAGCGGTCTTTAGAGAACGTACCGTAACAACGTTAGAGTCCTAGGTTTGGTTCCCGCATTGCCCACCACATAAAACCTTGCTGGTGCATTGTCATTCCCACGTTGATTACCACGGTTTCCATTCTTCAACTTAGGACAGTCCCTCTTGAAGTGCCCCTGAACACCACACTCATAGCAAGTAATGGCACTTTGAGTTGTTCTAGAGTTCCCATGATTGTTATTATTATTGTTTGGACCGAAACTCCTATAGTCCACGACCCAATGGCCGGATCCTCTAACATTTGTTACATCTGGGAGCACATGGCCCCTTGTGGTGATAGTTACATTTTGTATACAAGGGCAATGACCCAGTGTACTCCCTCTTTTCAACCAGTCCCCCCAGCAGTGTAAAGCTAGCCAGAGTTCTGTCCACTTGTTTGTTTTGTACCCCTGATTGTTTCCAAGCATTAAACTCAATCTTCCTCATTAAGCTCATCTTGCCTTCAAATAGGATGAGTTTTTGGTCATCTGATCAATGCAAACTCGATTACTCTTCCATTGTCTATGGGTCTAAATGACATCACATTTTCCCAGATCATATCAGGAAGTCAACTCACATAACTTCTCAACTCCATCAGATTCCGTTAAACATAAAAAAAAAAAACGTCCACACAACAATGCAAGCTCTTGAAACGCAGAGTGTACTCGGGATATCAGTATCTTTTACCTTTATGTTCCAGAGTTCGATTTCTAACTTTTTGATTTCACCCCTTGGGCAGTATTTGACCATCATCAACTTCTTCAATACCTTCCAGTCCATGGCATAAGCAACCTCTTATGTAACCGCCTTCTTGTGGGAGTTCCACCAAGTAAGGGCATTCCCAATGAAAGTGCAAGTTGCGAACTTAACTTGGTTCTCTGGAGCACAGTTGCTTATGTGGAACACTGATTCTATCCTTTTGAACCATTGGGATAACACAACTACCCCTTCAGTACCTTTGAAGTTAAGTGGATGACAGTTCAGGAAATCCTTGTAGGTACACTCACGCGGAGTGCGCGTAGGTCTTTCAGTTCCTGATCTTGAATTTTGGCTACCATCGCCATTCACACCGCTGTTCCTTAGTTGTTCTTGATTTGCGAGTGCTTCAGTGACTCGTGTTTCGATTAGCTGATTGATGGCAGCAGCACTCAGTGGTGCATCAATAGTAGTGCTAGCATTTCTAGCAGGATTGTTGGCGGTTCTAGCAGATGGGGCCCTTCTAGCAACTGGAGCTCTTCTAGAAACTGGAGCTCTTCTAGGAGGCATGATTCTTCAAAATCACAGAGTAATAATTTAAAATTTGTTCCATTCCAAAAGTCGTGTTTCAAAAGTGAAATGTTGTGAAATAATGTGTTGAGGTTGAGTATGAGTTTTAGACCATTGTGTTATTCGTAATGTTTTGAGAATTGTTCTAGTATTTATATAAATAACCCTTATATAAATAATTGTAGAGTATGCGTAAGGGAATGTAAGCATATATATGTGTATATATTTAAGACCCTTATAGTAATATACGTAGTATAATATGAACACGTATATGAATCATGTAAGCATCTAGTATAACCAACTAATGCAACTCGATAGTGTATGTCATGTATGCATCTAGTACAATTACTAATGCAAACAACTAGTATATGTATGTCCCGTGAAAACCTTTTGTATGATGCAATGTTTGAAAACGGTTATAGTCCAAGTAAAAACATTTGACCTGGTTCTCTATAACCTTGGCTCTGATACCACTCTGTAACACCCCCAAATTGGGTCGCAGCGGAATGATGTGTATCCGGGAGCGTTACATTACAGATCAATAGCACAAGATATGAGAACGACCTCAAAAGAGTCGTTTAAAATACGATACATTGGATTTATTGAAATTGTTTGGTACAAAGCACGCAGGCTTAAATAGTTCAACATTTGAAATAAAGATTCTAGATCATAACAATCGTTTGGTTTCCGAAATTATAATGACTCCAAATCTTTATGCATGACACCCAAAAGACTATCCCAATGTATCTTGTGCACCTCGTGCATCATTGACCTGAGAAAAACATGCTTAAAACGTCAACATAAAGTTGGTGAATTCATAGGTTTATGTAAATGAAATGTAGGACCGTAAGATTTTCAAGTGTATGATAATGCAACATATGCAAATATCACAAATGTGATTACGTTTCCCTAAGCTCATGACACCGAAGCTCCAAAAAACCATGTATAATGCAAATATAAATATTGCCACATTGCCCGTGATGATGTTCTAACCCGCAACATCCGAATCCGACATGGTATACATCCGTTGGTTCACTCCGTGACACCAGTGAGAGCTACTCACCCGGATGGGGATGTCAACCCCAATAGATCTATTTACAACATTCACGCTCATACAAAGTAATTGACAGTTCATGATAATGGGCTATTAAATGACATTTGAAAACAATTCCTCATTTTAAAATAGTCAACTTTATCGGGTCAACGCGGTCAAAATATATGTATGTGATTTATGACTTTTACATTTTGTGAAACCGGGCTGCTTATACTTAAATTCATTAGTTGAGGTCAGCCCATGGTTTGGTCTCTAAGCATGTTAATTAATTAGTCGAAATGTTAACGTTTTACTTGTGAGTTAACTTATATTTTACTAAGTTTTAACATGAGTCGTCCTAGAGTTTTATGACTAGTTTATAAGTTCGTTAGTTAACACTAATGAAAAGTAAAAGTATATTTGAAAACATAGTTGTGTAATCTACAACTTTCGTTAAGTAAGGTTCGTCTAAAAACGCCGTTTAGGTTGTTGAAAATAAGACCGAAAACGTGTAGCTCACGAGGCAGCTTTTATACTTAGAACTAAATGGGCTATTTCAGCTGTTATTGCATGTGCGGTGAGATCCAATTGCGGCTTTGTTACTCCTCTCTAGGACGAAATAAAAACGTCTTTGGAAACTAGGCCAGGCAGGGAGCACTTCAATTTATAATTTATATGTTTTTTTTTTAAGGGGCAGAGCTGTTCGCTATGAGGGTTCGAAAATTGAGGCTAAAGTAGAGGGGTAGAGCAGTACAAAAAGATCTTCGTGACAGCAGTTTAAACTGCATGGTAGCAGCACTAAATTTGGGCATTCATGGGGAGTTCGTTTCTCAACAGACTTAGAAAATAATTGGGTTATTTCAACTGCTAATGTTTGCGTGTCCAGACTTTAGAATCAGTTTGTGGATTCGTTACTTAACGTTAAAACAAAGTAAAAGCACATTTGAAAACTAGGCTAGGTCTATTACAACTTACTTTTTATAAGTCTTGGGGGCGGAGGTCGTTAAGAGGGTCGAAAGTGAGTACAAAGTAAGGGGTGCCGAGCAGTATTAACTGCGTGCCAACAGTATTAACTGTGTGGCAGCAGTACTAACTTTGGGTTCAAGTTGCGAGCTCGTTTCTCAACCATTTCTCCTGGTTCGAGTTGCTAAATACAACATGGCATGTCTTCTATAAAATGCCCCCACTTCCTCTCACTACGCCCTAGCCTAAGTGGGTCGAAGTAGGGCTTAATGTCGACACGTTAGGGCTGTTGTACAAAAGCATTTTGGCAGACACATGCTTCAAACTTTGTGACCTTATATCTTTTTATTTACTCGACGAAAACAACTCATCTCAGGGGCAAAATGATCACGTCCAACCCTATTACTGAAATAAATTAAGTTGTTCTTGAATGTCTCGTGTTTAAGGGTCGGATAAGGTGTCTAAAACTACCACACGCATGGGCTAATTAATATGACATAACTTATGTATTATTATTATTATTTTTTCTTCCTAACTCCATAACGAGCCCTAGTTATCAACATGCATGTATCCTAAGCCTAACATCATCACATTTTGTCCTTGTTTCACTTGTTACTTATACGTTTTATGGGTTTTTGATGTTTATTCGTTCTACATCAGTAAGTAATTAGGAAAAGACATGTTTTTCTTTATCAGGTTTTAAGCACACATCTGAGACCTAAGAATTGCATACATAAAATAAAGAAACAAAGATGTGAGACTCACAACGTGGAGAGAACTCGAGTACAAGTTGAACCCGAACGAAAACCCTAGTTTCCTAAAACACAGGAAACCCTAGCTTTGCCCTATCACCACCTTGATAATTCTTCTACTTGCCGTGACCTTGAACCAACCAGGAAAACTCCCAAGTGTCGAATGATGTTTAGGGTTTATGGAGGAGTAGTGACGTGAGGTTTGTGTGTGCTGAGTGTATGTCAAACAGTTAGGAGCAGACACCAGAGAACCAAAGTGACTAAGTGAAGTATGTGTTTGATGAATTTTATTTTACTTTCTGTTGTTTGCTAAGGGTATGCGAGTCCTTATATACAAACATAGCAAAGCATGCATAGTGTATCATCCTGGTGTCACGTTCTCTTGTAAACCCATTCATGGCAAAGTATTTTTGGGGATGAGGCATGGTCAATGTACAGTAACTAAAAGGTGAATACTGTTGGTTTGCATGGGAAAGCAACATTTGGAGAAGTGGCAGCCATAGGATTCACGTGGGATTGAGGTGTTTATTCAAATAGGATAATGGCTTTTATTCAATGGGTATTAGAGTTGTGCTAAGATGGGATTTTTGTACACCTTTTTCCTAGTTGGAAGACTTATTGCTGATTTGTGAAGTTGGGTACACATGCACACGAGTCCTTGCCATGTATAAATGTCTTGGTTTAATTTGCTAGCTAAGTCGTTAGAGAAATTTATAACTTGTTTCTCTAGTTTTAAACGTAGCACTGATCACGTTATTAGAATGTCTTGGTTTAATTTTTGGAATGTATAAATGTCTGTAAGTATAGAATCGGATATAGTTGTCGAATGACGTTTCTAGCAAACGTTGAATTTTTGGTGTCTACGCGATTTGACTAAAGCGATTTAATGGCTAACTACGCGAAATAAAATAAGGTCTAAAGTGAAATAGTAAAAGAAATTTAAAATGACAAAAGTATGAAGTCGTGACATGATCTGAAAAACACGGGGTGTTATAGAGGATACGTTTTAAATTAATGTTTTTTTGCAACGACGGATTTATTAAAAGACAACTAGCAAGATGCTAGAAAGGATTACAAAGAAATAAGATTCGGATTTTTCACCCACTCAACCCAACTAAATCTAGCCTTGCATCTAAATCTACACCAATAAAACGAGCGCGAAACTAAAACGTCAAAAATTATCGCTTTGGAAGGACTCCGAGAATCAAATATATGGAATTGTTCCGAAAATTCCAAACAAGCTACCACGTAGCGTAAAAACCCCCTTCCAACATATCCTTATGTTTTGAATTCATTCTGAGAGCTTGAAACCATTCTAACCAATCATCATACGAATCAAACTCCGAGTAACTTAACTCCCACCATGAAGCTATCTTACGGTATAGATCTCTCACCATCGAACAAGCAAAGAAAATATGACTTGTAGATTCAACCTCCTTATTACAAATCGGGCATAAAATATATTGTAATTCAAGACCTCAACGAGACAAATTCAACCGCGTAGGTAAAAAATCAAAACTGACTTTCCACGCCATTACATTTATTTTTATAGGAACCGCTTTAACCCATCTCGTTTTATGAGGGGAACCTGCCAACCGATGATCATCAATAAACTTTATCGCCGAACCAACAGAAAACTCACCCGAGCCTACTAAGGACCAAATCCATATGTCGTACATTGCAGGCAACTCCACACATTCGAGAATCATTATCATATCTCTAAACTGCCCCATTTCCACTCCATCTCTTGGCGCTCGACGCAAAGAAAAACCCAAAACATTATGATTCATTTTAGCAGCCACCGTAATCTTTTTATCGGACTCAAGAGCATAAACTCTAGGAAATCTAGACTTAAAAGTCGTGTCGCCCATCCAAACATCCTCCCAAAAAAATGTATCCAGCTCGTCACCAACTTTGTTAATTCAAAAACCTCAAAAGATCAATACCTTGATTTTTATGCATGTGGGGGAACTCATGTGACAATTTATAAACTTTCCCAAAAACCCCCAAGTAAGAAGGGTATTTATAACACCTCGTAATTTAGGTCATTGTATGACATTATGAACATTATGAAATTCATAATTCATTTTTTAGGTTTTACGCGATAGCTCTAAACCGTAACACGTAAGTTAAATCGCGTAAACTGAACATGATCATACAATGTAAACGGCATTAAAAACGTAAACGTTTGCATCAAGCAAGTGTAATATGATTATAATGAGATAATTAATGACTTTGGCTCCATCTTATTTATCAGCTACGTAAAAGCTTACGTTTCATCATAAAATAACTTTAGCATACCCAAGTTCTAAAACCTAACTACCCTTAAACGAAAACCCACGATTATACCCAAAACTCAAAATAACAAATATAACATCACATATATACACATAATGCGAAAATTTGAGGATGAAGAACCAAGGAATTTTCAAAGTTTACATCTTTTACATAATATCTAGATATTATAAGAGATAAGAAAACAACCTCTTACACCTTTTATCACTTGTCTGCTAACTTAACCTAGGAGTTAGAAAGTAACAATGGTTGAGTTAGCAAGATATTTTTTACTAATAAATAAGGCAGTATGCCTAAAAATGTTTTACATACTCTTAAACTTAACAAAACTTCATTTTCTTTCTCTCTTTTACTCCCCTAGCTCGCGGCTCAAAAAGCTTTAAAACAAAATCCACACTTTGATTTTTGTATGATTATACAACCCTTTGCACAACATACTTTTAAGGTAATCTAAGTGTTTGCAAGCTTGGTTCATCATTTGGCAAGTATAAGGACGAAAAAGAAAGATTAAGTTTTGGAAACCTAATCTAGGTTATAAGCTGGAAGCTTTGTTTTGAATCTAAACACGGGTATAGAAATTATTTCACATCTCTTACATCAATAACTAAGGATTTCCTTAAATCCTTTATACTTTTATTTCTTATGATTTTATGTATTCCATATTCAATATAGCCAAATCACGCACCAATGACTTGGAATAGTAAAATGAGTTTTTATTTGAGTTTATCAATTTATACACATATTCTTATGTCATATGGTTCCTATAATACATGAAAAGTAAAAATAATAGTATGTTAACCTATGGATAAAGTATAAACATGTTTATGTTAATTAGGGTTATATAATGTTTCTTAAACTTCACATTAATAATGAAAGTAACAGGGTTTAAACTTGTTAAATGAATTTACAAGGACTAGGGATGATATTGAACCTTATTATAAGTACCACATATGTAAAATTATTTTTTTTAAGAGTTTTTATAGAATACTACTAAGTATTAATAATACAATAAAAAACAAGTTTTTATAAAGTTATACACTTAAATACATAGGGGCTGTTTTAATTCGAATCTTAGGCAGTAGCTTTTGATATTTTGAGTTATAATACGCCTCATGACGATTCTATAATGATAAGAAACTTGAAAAACCGATCTATAACGAAAAACATACTTAAAAACGAGTTTACGACTACAAATACTTTTATAAAACTATTGTTAAGAAGAGTACTATACAGGGCAGTAGGTTTGATTTCAAAACACCTAAAATATGAAATATAACTTCTGAATTACGCGATCGACACGCAAGAATGTTGAGAACCGGAACCTATAAAACGAGTAAATTACGACATTTTCGAATAATTAAAGTTTATAAAATAATTATAAACTATGAACAGTAAAAATCACTATTTCATCAGTGAATTTATCTTATAAAATATAATACCCTTTTAATAACAAAAACGTACTCTGAAAATCACTGAAATCGGGATTAAAATGGAATAAGTTATTACGATTACAAGTTTACGCCAATTAAAGCCTCAAACGTCAAAACCGAGCTGTTTGTGAACAGTAATTTTACAATTCCATCGCAGAATCCTAAAAACTTAAAAATATAATATTTTTGATTCGCTCGCTTACTACGAAGACTGGAAGTAAGAAACGCGAGCAACGGGCTTTAAAACGGACCAAATTAGGTCATTTTTACGAAAAGTATAATTTATAAACGTTTTCACTTTATAAATATTATTTAACAAAACGATTAGTCGGGAATGCTATAAAGAATAATAGAGTGGTTAACAAGTGCCTACATTACTAGGAGTTTCATAATGAGGCCACTTCAATGGCGTATCGATGAGTTTTGGATTTACGATATTAAAGTGTCCTAAACTCCTCGTACGTCATGTCAAGACCTCATTATTAGATAGCCCGCACGATAGTACAGTGTAACAACTATAATAGATTTCAATGTTAGTAATTTAATACTCTAGACTTATACGGCCTTAATTTTAAATAGGTTGCATTTATCGCTTGCGTGACGTTTTATCTGTGATTATTTGAG
The DNA here is from genome assembly GCA_026074375.1 of Tanacetum coccineum. NCBI lineage: Eukaryota > Viridiplantae > Streptophyta > Magnoliopsida > Asterales > Asteraceae > Tanacetum > Tanacetum coccineum. The sequence continues at coordinate 67,156 of BQNB010010275.1, forward strand.
CTATCTGTACTCAAGGTGAGTTCAGAACCCCACTTTTTATAGTTTACTGATTTGATAATATTTGGGGTTAAACATGCTTGGTTTTATAAATTGGACGCAAGTGTTGAAAAAGTAATATAGTGATTATGTGTATGCCTAAGTAGCGATAACCGTCCTGAGCCCATTATTCATGAACTGTTAATTGCATAGATTTTATGGTGAATTACAATTATGTGAGCGCGAATGATATAAATAGATCTATTGGGATTAACCTCCCCGATAGGGTGCTTGGCTATCACTGGGAACGAACGTTGAACCATGACGGACTTGGATGTTTGCTGGGTACAACATCTGACGTGCAAATAACTGCTATAAAAAACAAATATAGGTGTGAGCTTCGGTGTCATGGAGCTAGTGCAACAATGAATCTGGTTTTTGTGATGTTGGCATCTGTTGTAACATCCCGGGAAAAATCTTGCGGTCCTGCTAATTTAAAATACATAAACCTCTGAATTCACCAATAATTTGTTGACGTTTTTAAGCAATGTTTTCAGGAGGTCCTTAGGCACGAGATGGCAAGGATGCATTGTATTGTGTTTTGGATAGCACTGTTAAAGACTTAGGTGCATCATGTTTTGGGGAAATCTATGTCGTCTTTTGTAAATATTAAATAAAGAACAAGTAAAGCTATAAGGTTTTGTAATATGACTTTTATTTAAATCCAATGTATCAATCTAAACGACTTTTGTGTCGTTCTTATATATATCTTGTGCTGTTGATCTCAAAGTAACATGCCCCGGATCCTTATTCCGCTGCGACCCATTTTGGGGGTGTTACAGTATGAAACTATAGAAGGCATTTCGATACTTCCACTATTTCCATACAAAGCTCTAATAAACCTTGTCTAAAGTGAATTCCTATCATTGCGAAAACGCCACACCCGTTTAAGCAACAAAGCTCTATTTAAAGCAAAAAAACTCGACACGCCCAACCCTCATTTATCTTTCGACGCCAAAACCCTACTCCATTTCACCCACGACATCTTTTTCGCCTTTGGATCGGCCCCATTAAAAAATTAACGTCTGATATCTTCTAAACATTTAAGAACTTTAGATGGAACTTTAAACATAGATATATAGTAAATAGGAGTCGAACCCAACATCGATTTTAGAAGAGTTAATCGTCCTCCAATAGAAAGGGTCTTCATTTTCCACTTGGAAAGCCGAGATTGCAACTTATCAACAATCTCGTCCCAAGATTTTATTCGAGACATCATTCCACCAACTTTTATACCAAGATATGAGAAAGGCGTCTTCAAAGTACAACATCCCATCTTCATCGCTGCTCTAGACACTTTCTCATCTTCAACAGCAAACCCCAACAATTTACTTTTTTGCAAATTCATATAAAGACCCGAAGCTTTATGAAAGCAATCTAAAGCATGGACAGTAGTAATGATGTTTGAATCACTCAATTGCCCCCATAAAAATAGCGTCATCCGCGTAAAACAAATCAGATAATTATAATGACGAACCCACCGACACACCTTTAAAAAGGCCTTCATTCACAACGTTTTGAAATGAAAGGTGAAGGCTTTCCATAACTAATATAAAAAGAAACGGAGATAAAGGATCACCTTGTTTAAGACCTCTTCGAAAATGGAATTCACCAGTAGGGATTCCATTCACAAGTATCAAACCTTTAGAGGAATGAAGACAATTATGAATCCATCCCCTCCATTTTGTACCAAAACCGAACTTATTTAAAACATTATCCAAATAATCCCATCTAACCAAATCATACACCTTCTCGAAGTCAATTTTGAAAATCATAGTTTGTTATTTCTTGGATTTACACCATTGAATTAATTCGTTCAGAATGAAAGGACCTTCTAAGATTTGTCTATTAGCAATAAAAGCGGATTGAACTTCGCTAACTAAATCTCCCAATACTACCACAAGACGATTCGCCAAAATCTTAGCAATAATTTTATATAAACTACTAATCAAACTAATCGGTCTATAATCTTTTGCCACTTTAGCATCTTGCATTTTAGGGATCAAAGCAATAAAAGATGCATTTACCACCTTAGGGAAACGTACCTTCTGTGAAGAAATAAGACACCGCATCGACGACATCCTTTTCCATGATATCCTAATATATCAGTACCACAATCCCATACCACCCTTTTTATTTCTTCCTTTGTCACATTCCTTTCTAAATCACCCATCTAATCTGAATTTAATCTATTCAGATAGTTCATATCCAATATCAAACGCAACGAGCATGGTCTATCAAAACGCTCCTTAAAATGCGATAAAAACTCATTCTTAACTGAATTAGGGTCACCAATCCAAACACCTTCAGCTAATATACCACGAGTTGCAAGTTGATTTCTTTTCTTACTAAGGATATCATGAAAATAATTAGAATTTTCATCCCCTTCAATCGACCATTTTATCTTAGCTTTTTGAGCAATCTCCATCGACTCCAATTTCTCTAAATCTTGAAGTGAATTCATCAGTTGCGACCTCTTATTCAGTAACACCTGATCAACCTTTTTATCATCAATTAATAAATCAATATCAGTGAGCATACCTTTTAGATTTGACCTCTGCATGCATGCACTTTCTTTCTTGGCTCTAACCCACAACCGAATTTGCTCCTTTAAATATTTCAACTTCTTCATAAACTTAGCAATAGCATTATTATCCGCAATGGTTGATTTACTCCAAGTATCTTTAACCAATCTATCGAAACCTTCCCACTCAAACCAATAATGAAATAGCCGAAATGGAATAGGACCGTAATCATAGCACACCTCTCGTAACAGAATAGGCCTATGATCCGATAAATACCGATCAAGAGTAATAGCACAAATATTTGGACACAATCCCATGTGGCCTTCCGAAATCAAAAACTGATCTAACTTGCTCATTTTATTCCCCGATTTATGACACCACGTAAAAGTACACCCTTCTAACGGAACTTCCACCAAGCCACCTGAAGAAATAAAAGAATTGAAAAAAGATGCATTGTGATCGTTAAAAATAGTACCATATCTTTCTTCTTTAGACCGAACTTCATTAAAATCTCCCATAATGATGGTTTCGCCACTCCAATTATCAATCATATGATTTAAATAAGACCATAGCATTTTCTTCTCAGAAATTTCTTGAGGAGCATAAACTGATATTATAAGACATTTCTTAGCATTAGGAATCCAAACACCTTGGATAGCAACAAAGTAATCCAAAACTGTTGAATTCTGCTTACTAAACATTCTAGGATCCCAAACACACAGAATACCACCTGAATTACCAACAGAGGGACCACAAACGAACTCGAAAGAAAAATTGCCCCAACAATTCTTGATACAAAAATAATCGACGTTTTCCATTTTGCCCCAACAGAGGGATACGTTTATTAATTATATTAATATGTTTCATGAAATAATTAAACGGTCTTTAATTACAACGTTAGACGTTAGAACTAATTAATAGATATTAACAAGTGAGAGACTTGTTAGTACGAAAACCAAACTCGTGGGGTGTTGGTTGTGACCGGTCGAACAAGAAAAAAAGGAGGGGTCCGAATGTCGTTTCTAGCAAACAAGAGGAGGTGTTTGAGTATGACTTGGAAAACAAGTCTTTGGCTATATATATATATATATATATATATATATATATATATATATATATATATATATATATATATATATATCATGCCTCATTCATTCGGGGATAATAATGTACCGATCCAAAAAGTCAACTATGTATCCCTAATATTCATGCGATACATATGATAAATCCCTTAATCTTGTGTGCATGATTCTGCCATATATTTATGCATGAATTCCCATGCATAAACTTCATATGTATGCTTTACATGCAAAGTAGATGCATGCAAAGCGTGTTATTGTATTTTTCTTCTTTGTTTCGATCAACCATTATATATCCTGGGGGGGTTTTATCGGTGACGACAAGATCCAAACTAGTTACATCGTGTTCATCTTGTTTATTCGTGAAGTAAGGACTAGCATTCCTAACGTTCTTTTGTTAACATGATTCATTTCATCACTTAAAACACAATAATAAGATAAAAAAAATCTTAGAGAGAGAAAGAACTAGAGAGAGAAATAAAAGAGAGAAAATGGTTACTTGCACTTAAAAGAAATGAGAAGTAACACCCTCTCCATACTTGGAGAGGGCTTTATATAGTACATAGAATGGACAAGCCTTATGGGCTTTCTTATGGGTTTTTTGAACCGGACCAAGCTACGAATAGGCTTTAAGCCTGACAACTAGGCCCAATTAGCTTAAAAGAGATTCTCGTTAACTACGTTTTCCTATACAAGGCTCAGGATTGATAATGACCATCACTTTACTAAAAACAAGGATAACAATCTCCCCCTATGGGGTGGTCATTCAATTGTGGATTCTTTTGTGACGTCTTGAGTCTTGGAGCCTTGTGTTCTTGGGAATTCTTTTGAGGTTCCTTTTACATGCTTGTGATCTTGGATCTTGATCTTTAAATTGATATTCTTTGATAAAATACTGAGATCATGGTATTTGGCCTTAATTTGTCTTGACTACTGAGATCACTGAATCTTTATCCTTGAATCTTTATGCCTCCTTGCGATCTTGTGTCTCCACCCTCATGCTCAAGGTCTTGAAAGCTTGCTAACAATCTCCCTCAACATTTTCTTTTAACATGATTACTTGTACCACATCATGGAATGAGTAGTACTTGATCCACTTGTGAGATATATCTTTGTTATTGTCCGACAATGTTATGTTCTTTTGAGAAAGTGCTTGTACATCAAAGATTGCGGAAGACTTTGATAGTTTGAGCTTTCATCATGTATATATCTTTGTCGATTGAGCACGAGGTCTTGAATCTTGACTCCGCTGGAATGAGGTTGTAACGCCGTCACTTATACCTGAAAATTGATGTTAGTGATAAACAACAGATATAGACGAATATGGCTTTGTCATTCTTCTTGAGTTCGGTTACATTAACCTCCGGTTTCGTGAGGACCGTTTTACAGTATAAATACTGCACTTGTGATCAGGTAGGTTCAATTTAGAAGAACCTCCTTGACAGGGTTTCCAGCTCAAAGTATTAGATCCTCTAACGCGATTGCATTAGATTCACCGTACTTGCTTGTTCTCATTACCGAAACATCTCAAAGCAGACAGCACGGTAAGAGTGAATCAGATAGTTACTATCTTTTTTATTGAGTCGTCAATTCATATACTGGACCAAAATCGATATCCAGTTGACACAAGCTTGATTCATTTAGAATCTCGCGAGTCACCTACCGCAGAGCTGTTTGATGTTGACTCTAGAAGGATTTCCATTCATCACGGTGAATACTAAAGAGTATCACTCTGAATGTTCTGGCAATTACCACAAGGATAATGCGTAGGACCTTTTTGATACCAAATGATGTATAATGATGTACGACATTTTGTATATTGGAATTTGTGTCCTAGTGAGATTTTTGATGGATCTTGTTGGCTCTAGACTCTATAAGTGCACATTTGTTATTTGGTAATCGAAGGCTGGAGCGGACTGCCACCTTTTCAATATCAATGATCTCGGAATAAGAAAGCCGATAGAAACGTGTTGATCTTCGTGAGAAATGAAACAGAAATCTTTTGAGAGATTCTGAGTGGCTAGGGAGGGTTGTGCATTGCATCACTGGGTCTATGATGTCAGTCTTCAATATCAGAATCATCTTTGTGATTACCGATAGATTATGTATTGACCTAGTTTCTGCCTAGGGTTGTATGGAGGGCTTCTTTCTTTTCACCCTTTATCCTTACAATTCTTTTTCATTCTTCAACCCCTTCAGTGCTTACCAAGACTTCATGACTAGTACCTTGTTGGGTTTGTTCCAGCACTAGCTCCATCTCAGTCGACACTATTCCCTTATTCTCACTTTACTCCTTTTTTCAATCATACCTAGGACTTCTACTCTATCTAATGAAGTGTTCCTGGGTAGATCCCTCCGGATCTGGCTGGATCATGGAACGAATATACCTAACCTTAACAATCTTATAACTCCTTGAAAAATAATAGTTGGTTGGTCTTTGGGGTATTGCCATGAAGATCCATAAAACCATTTGATAAAAAATCGATCAATCTGTCTGAGAAATCATTTGAGACACATTGAGTGTTTCCAGAGTTACCAAAAAGCTCCCCCTACACATATGCACAATATTATGAAAGAGTTTTGCACATGCGAGGTTTAGGAACGCACTTATAGATTGAAGATCGTATCCATTATTAATCCATATTAATTACATTTTAATCACTATTCTCCCCCTCATAAATTGCATATGTGTTTACAATTTTTGACAATTAGTGAATTAAAAACAAGTTAATGTCCGGAATTCACATGAGCCTAACTAAGTCTTAGGAGAACAAGAGTTCATGCAGAAATAATCATATTTTTATACTCCCCCTCAATTATAGAATAGAGTGAAAACTTAGAGTAGGAGTTTGTTGAGCACACAATTTTGAAAGAATTTGAAATTTTCTTTTTGAAAATATCTTGAAAAATTGTGCTCAACAGGAAAATATGTGAGATATATCTTATTTACCATCATTTTCCTTAGTCCTTCTCTTGAGCATTCAAAACTTTGAATGTTTATATGACTTTGCTCAAGACCGAGAAGAGATGAACTTCCCGTTGTTTAGGATAAATAGACATAAATGAACATTTTCCTTTCTTTGGAGACCGAGTCCTAAGCTGACATTTACTTAGAAGTCGTAGAGAAAAAGTAAAAGGACATGTTTTAAAAGCATTTAAAACTCTCGCTCGAACTTCATTTATTCACCCGTGTTAATATTAATCAACATTTCTAGGTGCGCAAATGTTATCGATTGTCGAGAGACATGTCAGAGAAGATTATTTTTGTTTTTTGAAATTTTCTGATTTTGTATTTTGCTTTTATAGGTTTTATATTTTTATATTTTGTTTTTCTGATAAAATATACAGTTGAGTAATGTTTTAGACACACAAAGAAGGTATGAGAGGATGTGTCTAAAAGCATTAAAACTTGGTTTTCAAAAAGATTCCCCTCAAAATTGGAATCCTTTATAAAAGATGATTCGGAATTTTGAATGGTACATGAGTGGGAGTGTTTGTACACTGAATTTTGACGATTTTGAAAATCTCTTTGAACTTTTTTTTGAAAACAATTGGTTCAACGGTTTTGAAGACAGTAAAATTTCTTTCTTATGAAGTAAAGCGCACTCAAGCGTACACTCCCTTTTTATCTGAAGCTCGGGTTATGTACTGAAGTGTACATAAGCCAGAGACTTGGAGATTAGAGAACAATCAATCGGATAGATAGAAGTATGCTGTTTCCTTAGTCTTGATAACCTGCCAGAAGAGATAAGTAGATAATAGAAAACCCTTTGCTAGAAGGTTCCGTGGGATTGAAGGTACTTGCATTGTCCACACTAGATTTTTCAAATTTTATTCTCAGTGTTACTGGATGCAGTTAATTTTCCACAAACTGGCAAAAATTCTTCCAGTTGGAATTCACCTAAGTCTAGTTGAGGTTTGCTAGGCCTTGATTGAAGCTAGACTTCCTTTGGACCATATCTCCTACGATTTCTTGGCTTTTGCCTTATGTTTCTTTTGAATTTTCATGTATTTAAGACATTGCAACTTTGGTTATCAGCACAAGAATTCATGTCTATTCACATATTAAGCTCACTGACATCATGATTGGCAATAACTAAACATTTCTTACACATAACACAAACAATTTTGGATTTAGCATTTCGAATGGCAAGCGTAATGTTATTACATTCAGATGACATGTGCTTTTGATTCTTAGGAATTTGGGAATTCCTATGGTTTTCTTCTATTTTCTCGACGTTATTCGAGAGGCAACTACTCTTAGACTTAGATGGAACCCTATCAGTATTAGAATTGCTCCTAGGATGTGGTCTTCTAGTCTTAGCAGTGTTGTTTACTCTGGTAGAAGAAAAACCGTTTGAGTCAGAATTAGCTTGTTGCTTATGAATAACATTTGGTTGTGAAACAGTGATTGGTTTTATCCTAACGCTTGTTTTAACGGGTTTGTTAGGAACAACATTATCTACCCTAGAGGTCTTAGAAGGATTAGTCCTAAAGATTCTAGGGGCAATCACATTAACAGTTTGCACAACTTTTGATTCTCGTGTGGAAGGTGCCGAGTTTGAAGTGACTGGTTTGGACAAAGCATTCGTCTTATCAACTTTGGGAAGAACCGAGGATTTTGGAAAAGGAGTGACAGAATAAAGTTTTGGTTTATAAGAAGAAGAAGGTGGTTTTCCCAAGATTGATTGCTTTGTAAACATAGTATTCATTCTCGTACCTTTTGTGGTGCCTTTTGTTTTAGAAACCTTATCAAATAACTAGGCTCTTAGCTTAGCATTTTCATAGATGGTGTCATACAATTGTTTTTGCAAAGAGTCAATTATTGAATTGGTCTGAGCTTGTGTCACTTTGATAGAGTCAAACAGGTTCTTGTATGTGGTCTTAAGATGAGCATTTTCTTTGGCATAACACAAAACCTGAAATTCTAATGACACGTTCTCATCTTCTGGTTTCTGAGAAAAAGGGTCAAGGGTATTTGATGCACATTGAGTATCACTATTCTTACCCTTGAGATCTCCCAACTGAGCTTGCAACCGTTTAATCTTTTGTTGCATGTCATTATAAGCTTTATCATACAAAATCTTGTCATATTTTCATTCTTCACATTTTGTGTACCAATTATTCCAAAGAACAGCGTATTCTTTTTCCTTTTTAATAATGCAATTTTCAAGTTTTTCTTCCGTACAATCAAGCTCAGTTTGGAGATCAGTATACTGCACTTCGTGAGTAAGCATATTGAATATATCATGATCATAACAATTTTCATCTTTGGGTACCTCAGTTGATCCATCTGAGTCATAGACGGGAGCATTGTCAGACTGAGTTCCTGATGTGGATGCTTGCTGCAAAGTATCCTCTAAAGTGCAGTTCACTTTTACTCTCTTAGTTTCTTCATAAGCATCTGCAGCCATGATCTCACATTCCTCTTGAGTGCTTTGGATCCCTGATTCTTCCTCTTGAGCAATCTGCAGTTGTTGCTGAAGATAAGCAGCATCCCGTTCCCTTGGCTTTACTGTGCAGTTGCTGGCATAATGACCCTCTCCTCGACAGTTGTAACACCTTATCAGATTACCATTGATACCATTATCATTACCCTCAGTCGGTGCTGTAACAACATTTCCATTCCCATATTGATTTGAAATTTCCAAAACAATACTAAGCCCATTCATATTTTCAACATTCTGAATACCCGGATTCTGAACTGCATTTTGCCCAACCTCATTCCCATCATTCTGCATAGCATTTTGTCTCACCTGATTTCCAACATTGTCATCAACCATTTGCATTTTGATGTCTTGGCTCGTGTTCATATCCGGTTGTGCAATTTGACTATTACGGGAAATTAATGAACTTCTTTGGTTGTTTGTTGGAATGGTGTTGAATTTGAATGCTTTAGCCATTATTGCAAGTGCCTTGTTCATTGCAGTTGTGGGATCTGAACTGTCTTTGAGATTCTGCATTGGTTGTGACATGTAGTTCGTGTTGAATGAAGGTTGTTGGACAAAGTGGTTGTTGGGTTGTATGTAGGTAATATGTGATGATTGATCTGGGTGAAACGGTGTCCGAGTGTTTGCCATTAATGCTAAAGGATCATGTGTGTTTGCTAGTCGTTGTGCTCTAATAGCATTGATGTCTTGTTGAGTTGACATTGCAAAAGTGATGTGAAATGATATGCAATGATCTTTTTAGTGATTAGTGATTATGAGTAAGAAGATCAAATTTCATGGGATTTTACAATTTTATTATTAAACCGAGAAAACAAGTGAATGTTTCACGAGATTTTACAAATCACAAAGATAAACCGTATAATTTTGAAAATTTTAGTAGATCGGTTCCTGAAGGAATGAGTAGATCGGTTCCTGAAGGAATGAGTAGATCGGTTCCTTCTTGGCTTTAGTAGATCGGTTGAGTAGATCGGTTGAGTAGATCGATTGAGTGGATTGGTTACCACTAATCCGAAGCCTAAAATTTTAAAACACAAAAAGACACCTTTTTGATGGTTGTTTTGCAAAAAAATTTGTACAACTAGTGTTACTAAACCTATAGGAACAAGAAAAATGGAAACTTTAAGGTTTTTAAGCCGAAAAATTTAAAATCAAGATTTTTTGACCAAAACTCTTTTTGAACCAAAAAGAACATAAAAGATCAAGATTTTGATGTTTTTCCAATGATCTACTTGTACTTCTAGCCTCTTCTAAGGTAAATAAACAAGAAAGTTACGAGCTTTGTGATGTTTGAACACACAAAAGTGGAACCCACTTTTGTATATAATTCGAACCAAAGAAAACAAAGAAAAAAACACGAACAATGATCACTAATCACAACCTGGCTCTTGATACCACATGTTACATGATATCATTTTATCACCATAAAACACAAAAATAAGATAAGAAAAATCTTAGAGAGAGAAATAACTAGAGAGAGAAATAAAAGAGAGAAAATGGTTACTTGCACTTGAAAGAAATAAGAAGCAACACCCTCTCCACACTAGGGCTTTATATAGTACATAGAGTGGACAAGCCTTGTGGGCTTTCTTAAGGGTTTTTTGAACCGGACCAAGCTACGAATGGGCTTTAAGCCCGATAACTAGGCCCAATTAGCTTAAAAGAGATTCTCGTTAACTACGTTTTCCTATACAAGGCTCAGAATTGATAATGACCATCACTTTACTAAAAACACGGCTAACAATTTTAGTGACGTGTAGTGTATGCATACCATATAGGTTATCTACTTCGTAAATTATTTAGTTTTCGCGTGGTATTAGCTTTATACACACGCGTATATTGAAGATGGTGGTATCATTAATTGCTAAAAGGTACACATCATCTATCTCTTTGTTAATTATATATTCTATACGTGTTTATATGTTTTTCGCTACGTACTCGTGTAGTTAATAGTTAATTAGGTCATAAACTCCAACAGTGGCATCACGAGCCAGGTTTAGAATTCCAATTACAAAGAGTAAAATTGAACATTAGGGTTCTTGATTAATTTAAGCCCTTTGGGCGTTTTTAGTTATAAAGATTGGATCTTGATTGATAATAAAAGTAATTAGATGAAACCCTAGGTTGCATTAAATTTTAAAGTGTTAAAATTAGACATTTAATTGTTAACTGGTCCGTTTTTGCTTGAATATTAATTGTTAATTTGATATCCATGATGAACGCATACAAGTTTATCATGGATTGGTATGTGATATGAAGTCCATGTTAATTGTTAATCATCGAATGTCGAAAAAATTTGAAAATTTTATGGTAGATCCACGACTTAGTAAGCTACAACTTTGTAGTCTACTGTAAAAGTTGAGGAAGACCCTAGCTATGTCCTGACGGGGCCTGAAGTCGACTGAAATTTTCTATCAGCTTTTATGTGCTATGTGGTACTATTTGTATAGGGCTTACGCAATCGATTATATCGATGGATGTGGCCCGATTCATTGAAAAACGGAGCCTTATGTGAATATGTACATAGGTTAATTATTCGATAATTAGAATCATCATTAATGTTTGCATGTTCTTAATTGTTAAGTGATTAAATAAATGTTATGTGTATTAGGTATATGTTATATAGTTTTGTTCTAAGTATTGACTTGTGAGAAAACAAAAGGGTTTTTCAAAAAATAAAATTATAAACATGATTAATAACTATGAAATAAGATTTATTATAAACTATTACTTGGGTTGTCTTATGTGTCAAATTAGGTTCGGCTTACATCCGATAATCATGGCCTTCGAGTTTCTCACGACGAGACTTGTAATTTAATATGTTTATAATGTGTTTCAAATTAAAGATTGAATTTTATCAATGACGTAATTTGCACAAGTACTATTTCGTTGTAAGGTATATCACCAAGGGTTGGAGGTTTATATACTGTATAAATCCGTGATATCTTGCAATTACTTAAGAAACGCGAATGGTCTAGGGTTTGAATGGTTTTTAATCATTCATTAATCTTTTCCCGCTATAAAATATGAATTATTTAAAGTTGAAAACACGTTGAATCGTCAAATTTTAAAGGTAACACTATTTATACATGAGATGTATAGAAAATAAGTGATACCATAATAAATAACTTAATTGAGTAAAGGTTTTATTAAAATTTATGATACGAACATGTATGCATGCTTCTTCGTACATATTTGACACATCAAATAAAATACCCTTTTAAATAAGTTGTTGCCAACCAATTTGTAAGAACACTTGCATTTGCCTTTTACATTGCGTAAGACGTAGTTAGATTGCAAACCCAAGGTTATTATACACTCTTCGTGAGACGTTTGTGTCACATAATCACAGTTTTTGATTGGACGACTTAATCGAGATAAGCGGGTGAGACCTTATGCTCGAGGCATAGATGGGATGAAACGTGCTTACCAGTATATTAATGTAATAAAGTAAGTCCCATAATGTTCTTGGAATTGCACCGGTGGCAATTATCGATCTTCAATTACCTTTTGAATACACCATTGCTAACAGATCAACTGATGTGATGGTGGTATGTCAAGTTGGATCCTATGCTTTAGAAAATTAATTGTTTATATATTTAAACATGAGTAGTTAATTTTATTCAAGGAGTATTATTGAAGATACTAATTCTTGAACTTGACTATATTTTGTAAATGGCACTACTTGTCTAAAACATAAACCGTTCAGCTTTCAGGTCGATGTTAAAATCTTTTTGGTTCAAATTACAATGATTGGTTTCGTTCACCTAAGATGGTCTTGAGAGTTGAAAGGAAACTGTTTGTCATTGAACAACCTATTTCCTATGCTCCACCTACCGATTCCAAGTACTTACGCAGTGGAATGCGGTTTATGATGCTCATAATGAGGTTGCTTGTCTTATGCTTGAAAGTATGACTCCCGAACTACATGGAAAGCTCGAAAATTCCTCACCTTATGAAATGCTTTAGGAGCTTAAATCCATGTTTGAGAAACAATCTAGAGTGGAGCGGTTTGACCTGATCTAAACTTTCCATGCTTGCAAACAGGAGGAGGGAAAACCAGTTGGCCCATATGTCATTAAGATGAAGAATTATGTGGCGCAACTGGAACGTCTTGGTTATGTGCTCCCACGAGATCTTAGTGTTGGTTTAATTATGAATGGCCTCACTAGTGACTTTGCTAGTTTTGTAAGAAACTACAATAAGCATAACATGGGGAAGACAATTGGTGAACCACATGCTCTGCTTATTGAGTATGAGAAGGGTTTACTTTAAAAAGGCTGCTACACCACAAGTAATGGCGATTCAAGGTGGTAGAATCCAGAAATCCAATAAGAAATCGCTTAATGCTAAAGGGAAGGGTAAAAGGAAAGGTAAGGGAAGGGATAAAAGTTATATCCCTAAGCCTAAAAACCCTAAACCTTACGCTAAAGAGCACCCGACACAGGATGACACATGCCACCACTGCAAAGAGGTGGGACATTGTAAGAGAAATTGTCATGCTTACCTTGCTGAGTTGATTAAAAAAGAGAAGCAAGTTGGAACTGTCAGTTCTTCAGATATCTTCGTGATAGAATTATTTTCTTTTTCTACTAAATCCTGGGTGTATGACACTGGTTGTGTTACTCACATTTGTAACATAAAATAGGGTCTTATAGGGGAAAGGAAACTAAAACAAGTAAAATCTATTGGAAGTGATGACTTAGTTTTACCTAATGGCCTAGTGATTTGTTTAGACAATTACCATTATGCACCTACTATTACTAGAGGTGTTGTTTCAGTTTCACGTTTGGTTGACAATGGTTTTATCTAATGTTTTACGGATTATAGAGTTTCAGTTTCTAAGAATAAGGTTCTTTATTTAATTCTACTCCGAGTGATGGTATTAATGAAATTTATATGCTTAATCTTTTGCCAAATGTTATGTAACACCCCCAAAATGGGTCGCTGTTGCGTAAGGGACTTATACAAGAAGTTTTACAACTACCTAGGCAGTGTACCTAATTGTTGTAGTGTAGTATAGGCAAGACTCGGGGGTTGTTATCGTTCTCTAAGGGAATAGGCTGGGGAGGTTTGATCACGGTCTAACAGAATTATAAAGGTTGAGAGAAGATTATTTTTGTATTTTTATGTTTATAGGAAAGCAGGTAAAATTATATATTTGAGAGGTTGGTTGGTTTTAGCTATTAAACTAAATAATAATCTAAGCTATTGGTGATAACAATATAATAAAAGATTGTGTTCATTTAATCATGTATTACTTCCTAGATTGCTTCTCCTAGTGTTGTTGCTTTGTCACACTTGTGATGATCTATGTAACTATTTCCTAAGTCATGAACGAATTACACGAACCCGTCGTCTATTTAATATTCCGTTAAGGCAACACACAAGTAAGGTAGTATAAAGACTATTACAAGGCCCCTAAGAGTATATTAAATGCATTTGAAATATATTAAGAGTGGATCAACCATATAAGGGGCAAGATAGTATGAAGACTGTTACCCTATGATATCCTTTCTACACAATCATGTTTTCCTAGACATATCAACAGCGATACAGACAAATGCTGGTTTTCTAAGACCTAACATGCATATTCATCACAAGAAGCAACACCACTAAGATCTACATTATAGGTTTCATACAATTATAAATGAACACAATAGAAGGTTTAGCCAAGCATGTTAAAGATAAAGCAAGAACAGATAAGAATCACTCAACAAGACATATTGAATGATTAAGATAGTCTTACTTGATTAAAACATGAATTAAAGGAAGTACAATAGGGTTTTGAGGCCCTAAATTCGTCCCTAACAGCTGCTAAACGAACTAGGGTTCGTCCCTTTCCTTTACTATAAAGTTACACACTTAAAACCCTAAAAACAGATTTATATATATAGGAAAGTCGCTGTGACGGCGTCACGTTTTAATCGTGACGCCGTCATGAGTAGAATATTCTAGATATTGGGCTGGGTCGTGCGAGCTGACGCCGTCGTGAAATGTTGTGACACCGTCATGGTGGGATTTGTGACGGCGTCACGTGTATTTTATGACGCCGTCTCTAGCCTCTGAGTAGAAATTCTTGAGAGATGTTGGTGTAGGTCCGTAGTCTTGTCCGTTTCTTCTCCAAATGAGCCCAAGTCACGTGTATTTCCTCCAAATGCCTTCCAAATGCTGAATACCTGAAAAGGAACGATTAAGTACCTATTTTGGGCATAAACACACGATTTAGGGGGTTAAACGACCCCGAAAAAGTGTATAAAATGACACCTCATCAAATACCCCTACACTTAGGATTTGCTTGTCCTCAAGCAAATGGGCTTTTCTACCTAGACAATAACAATATGAGGGTCATTTTTGCCTACTCTTTAAAAGTATTTTACAACACAACCTTCTAGACCTTATAATTAAAAGCACGAAAAGTATATGCTAGCACCTCACATAAGTGTTTGGGATTCTCTCTTTCACTCGGTTGTATAATAATTTATAACATAATGGGGAAAACAGAAAATCAACACTCATTACCTGTCATAGCATATAAATTACCATAGGCTTGGTAAAGGATCAAACCTCCACCGCTAGGTGCAAGCATTATTCATTACTATCCAAGAGGTCTTTTAAAGGGTTGTGGGGTGTAGGTGTAAGATAACATATAATGGAAACGGAAACAGATGGGATACATTTGGGTGGCTTTGGGTGAATTTGGAGTGGAAGGGTTAGCTAATTATTTACATGAATACACGCTGGTTTGGTTGCTAAGCCAAGACTCGGACGAAGATATACAAACTCTACACAACTCTACATCAATCTCTTTCTTTTTCTTTTCTATTTTTTTAAATAACATAATACATCACAACATGGGGTTTATAACACGTACCCCTACACTTGAGCTTTTACATGCTCGATATTTACAATCTAACTAATGACCCGATTTGAGGTGGATCAAAATAACATGGAGATCATCTAACAAACGTATGGGGGTATTGACTTAACTTTTCTTCCCTATTCTTCCGCGAAATAAATACTATCATGAATCCTAATCGTCCCAAAATTGTATTTACAAGGATAAGGACTTAGCAACCGTGTACTCAAATAATTAACTTGGGTTAAAACAATAATGTACTAAAAATGAGTACATACAAGGTGGGCTAAGGCGATTTGGGTGTAACGATTGGTTTAAGGGTGACAATGTTCTTCATTAATAGTCCGGCTTAACCAGAAAATTACGAGAACCGTGAAAAAGGATAGGCTCGGAGGGTTGTACTAGGGGTATCCTGCACTAAAAATGAGTGCATGGCAAGGGTGTGGGATAGTTATATGATCGGTGTGACCATCATAACAATTACAGGTTTAAAACATGGGTTAATCCTAGTGCCTCTTATCAAGCAAATCCTAATACTTACTATGCGGTCTCGGGATGCATCACAAAAACAAGTTCTAGAATTTAATGTACTACCGGTACACTATCATAATCCTAAAGTAACCAATACCAATGTTCTAGAAAAGGTGATGCAGTCGTCGTAAGACTTCTACACGAAGTTTTACAACTACCTAGGCAGAGTACCTAACCGTTGTAGTAATAGTATAGGCAAGACTCGAGGGTTGTTATCGTTCTCTAGGGGAATAGGTTGGGAAGGCTTGATCACGGTCTAACAAAATTCTAAGGGTTGAGGGAAGATTCTTTTTGTATTTTTATGTTTATAGGAAAGCAGGTAAATAATATGTTTGAGAGGATTTGTTGGTTTTAGCTAATAAACTAATTATAAACTAAACTACTGGTGATAACAATATAATAAAAGACTGTGTTTATTTAATCATGTATTACTCCCTAGATTGATTCTCCTAGTGTTGTTGCTTTGTCACACTTGTGATGTTGTTGCTTTGTCACACTTGTGATGATCTATGTAATTATTTCCAAAGTCATGAACGAATTACACGAACCCGTCGTCTATTTAATATTCCTTTAAGGCAACGCACAAGTAATGTAGTATGAAGACTATTACAAGGCCCCTAAGAGTATATTAAATGACAATTGAAATATCTTAAGAGGGATCAACTAGGGATGAGCACGGTACCGAACCGGTACCGAACCCGTACCGATTTGGTGGTACCGATTTTTTCCCGAGCATAAA